>CAKAOI010039751.1:5776-21872 GCA_916701655.1 Sebastiscus albofasciatus
GTCTGAAACATTATGAGGAACAGTTTCACTTGCAGAAGTCGAGAAAAGCCCTGCGTGATTTGAAATTCATGTTTGAAATGAATTCACAGTGGTCATAAAGTGGATCCACTTACAAAATGTTCACAGCAATGCGGAGTTCATAACTCAGTGTGACGTCCACCCTTCTGATCAGTGCAGGGTACTAGAATAAAGACGCCAGGAGGTGGCAGGACAACGAGGATAAATGAGGGCTCAGTGGTTATTTCACTTTTATAAATATGTTGAAATTAATATTTGTTTTAATTTAAACTTATTTTCCATATTAAGCCATTTACAAACAGTCCAATTTCTGTTTTCAAGTGCTTATTTTGTTGAGATTATATTATCCCAGGGCTGCTTCTGGCTCGGCATTAATGCGCTGAATGTACAAAATATTTTGTACATTATTATTGGGAGCATCTTTCTGACATGTTCTCTCTACCTGCATCTCTTCTGTGGACAGAAATGTAATCACAGAAACTAAAGAAAGTCTAGTGGCTTCTAGCTGAAGTTGCCAAATGAAAACAGAAAGTGTCCCTATTATTTTGTACATTCAGAGTGTATATTTTCAGAATCTGTAAACTGCCAGGCATGACAGGTTGAATACATGATTGTAAACAATTTTTCGATGCGTTTAATTTCCCGTAACTTTACCAGGTGTGTAACTGATGTTTCTACGTGTTCTAATCTAGGACTACAGGACCCCCCCTGTGTTAAACATGATGATGAACGTATCTCCATTTAGGTTATTACACCTGGCCTCTAGCATGCTGCAAATAATGGTGATAAAGGTCTGAAATGGCAGGATATGCGTCACCACACACGGCACACTTAACACCGTCTGCAGACGCCTCATGCGACACGCTGGCATTTCCGCTCACGTGTCTTTTCACAGTTCTCAAAGGAGTAATGGGTTTTCTAAGTGCATTAACATCTATTCTGTCACGACTGGTTTCTATATCTTGAATCAAATGTGTGCTGCTGGGATGCTGACCCAAATCGAGACCATTACTTTGGACAAAGGAAATCACGGGCAACTCTTGAATTACTGGGTCTGGACATTCAGATAAGGCGCCCAGAGGAGAGTGGTTTTCCTCAGGATCTGGACGTAGAGTGGCTATGTGGTTGTTCGTGGGAGAGCTAAACATTTTCTTGTTAGACTGTGCAGTATGGTCATCTATGGATAAGTCAATATCGGAGGAATGGCAAAGCTGGTGACTGAACAGCAAATCGAGAGTCTTAAATCTACACCTGCACTGCTCACATTGATAAGGCAGAAACACTTTCTTGGGCCGGACCTGAATCCACTGGAGCTCTGGGTGCTCGCTCATGTGTTTTCTGTACGGCTCCACAAACCGGAAACCTTGCCCGCACTGAGGACAAGTGAAGCGTCCGCGTCTCTGTCGATGGACTCTCTGATGATGCCACAGTTTTTTCCAGCTTTCTAGAGTCTTGCCGCAACAGGCACAGGTGTAACTTTGACCCGCCGCGTGGGTGAGCATGTGGGCTCGGAGTCTGCCCATGTGTCTGAACAGTCGCCCGCAGCTCGGACATAGATATTTCCTGGGGTCGGAGCGGTTGTCTAGTTTGTTTAACTTTGACACGAGGTGTGAGAGATGGTGATCCGGTATGACTGTTGACTGGAACGGTTTCTTTAAGTTAGCGAGTCGATTCTTGGGGCCGGTCTGCGACGTTTTTTTCCGTGTTTCCCAATTTGCACCTGTGAGAGGAGAAGCTGGATTGGGTCCCGATGAACACCTGAGTGCAGGCACTGTGTACTGTATTAATGACACTGTCTTTTCACCTTTTATCACAGAGCTGGAGGCGTTTCTCTCTCCTCTGCACTGACCGCGATGGGCGCTATATTCAGACAGCACGCCAAACAGCTTGTCACAATACAAGCAGCGATATAGCTCGGCGCCAGTGTGGGCTCTCATGTGGCTGTTGAACTCCTGCAGATGGTCAAAAACATTCTTGCAGATGTGGCACGTGTACGTCAGCGAAGGCCTAACGCGTCTGTTGGGTTGTAAATTGTCGCTGTTTGGCGAAGGTCTACAAGTGTGATTTTTTGCGTTGCTATAATGAGTGAATGATTTTTCGCAGCGAGTGCAGTTGTAACGCTTCACGGACCAGTGGGTGAGCTCGTGAACGCGCAAGAAATAGGCCTGACCGAAAGCTTTGCCACATATATCACATTTATAAGGCTTCTCTCCCGTGTGGACACGCACGTGTCTTATGAGGGCGGACTGAAACGGGAATGTTTTACCACAGTACTGGCACACTTTTTTCTCTCTCTTTTCTTGGGAAACGGGTCTGTGAAGTCCCTGACTGCTTTCATGGTCGTTCCCTCTATTGCGTTTTTCAGATTGGTTGCTCTCAGAGTCCTGGTCCGACACGATTGCATGCGTCTTCATATGAGAGGCATACTCCGAGCAAGAGAATTTGATCTTGCAAAATGGACATTTTTGATATATGTTGCTCTTTTTGTGGGTCTTGAGATGGAGATTTAAGTTGGAATTTTTGCTAAAACCTTTGCCGCACTCGGTGCATTTGAAAGGACGCTCACCCGTATGAATGCGTTGATGGATGACGAACTGAGAGAGGAATTTAAATGTTTGCCCACAGTAGCCACATTTCACCACAGTTTTCCCCCCTTTTTTAGTGTAGCTGACATTTGTGTTCGCCTCCGTGTCCTCGTCACCGCAGTCTGTGCTT
This sequence comes from Sebastiscus albofasciatus, assembly GCA_916701655.1. Classification (NCBI taxonomy): domain Eukaryota; kingdom Metazoa; phylum Chordata; class Actinopteri; order Perciformes; family Sebastidae; genus Sebastiscus; species Sebastiscus albofasciatus. The sequence continues at coordinate 8,510 of CAKAOI010039751.1, forward strand.
TGTTGAGTGTCGTCGCTGCCTTTGTGGCCCTCTACAAGCGGCTCTCTCTGTAACAAAACGGTAGTTCTTCTCCTCCTTCTCTTGCCGCCTCTTTTGCGCCTGAAAGTGCTGTTTGGACCCTCAGCTTTAAATGTGGTGTTGGCGTTGCATCGTAAAGATTTGGGACTATTTGACTTTGGCACAGGATTTAATTCATTCAGCTCTAACTCAATATTCTCAGCTTTCACAGCACAGGGGACTCCAACAGGTTTAGGTGGTTGTTCAGAGGACGTTACGACGTCTGTGCAAAAGAGCTCTATATTCTTCTGGGGGAATTCGAGACTGCTTTTCAGGTGCGACTCCTCGCTGCCATTCATGTCGGCTGACTGTTTTATTTTAGGGTCGTCACTCTGAGTAGGGCTTACCACGTTTAAACCCTCTGAAGGAATAACTTCAGGCTGGGAACTCAGCTTTCTTAGTGGTAATGCACTTTCCTTTAGTTCTGTCTGCGGCTCTTCTAACGGGTAGATTTGACAGCTCCTTCCATCTGTACCAGTCCCTTGTTTGTCAGAGTTTAGTTCCACCTGCTTATCTGTCTCCTCGCAGCCTGTGTCGTTGCTCAACAGTGACGAGGCCTCCTGGGAAACATCCAGTCTGAACACTTTAGCTGGAACTTGCTGATCAGCCACTTTAGCTCTTCTTCTTCTTCTTTTAAAACCTTGGAAGCTCAATGAATTACTACTTTCTGTAGGAGTCACTTCGTTCGGCTTGGGGTCCAGCTTGCTATTAGATTCAGGCTGTCCGTCCTGTGTCGAAGGGTGTTGTTCAGTTCTACTCCTCAGTCTCCCTGCAAGACCGCTAACATTAGCAGGAGTTCTGGGAGAAGCAACCTTAGCAGCTATAGCTTTATAAGCTACCATTTCTGATTTTTTTGGTCTTCCTCTTTTCCTTTTTGGCAGCACAGGGACACCATCTTGTACTTGTACTAACGGACCGTCTCTTGGCAAAGGTATCGTCGTGCTGATCTCCTTATGCTGAACTGCATCAAAACTAGCCGAGTCTGGATGTTTTTTGTCTTTTGTCGACAGCAGTTTTGTTTTACGCGGGCGGCCGCGTTTCCTGCGGCCCTCCACAGGCTGCCCGCGGCTGTCGGTTGTAGAGCTGCACACGCTCGCAGGTGTCATTTGAGACATTGCTTCCATCCCTACCTGTGACGGCGTGTGCTCGCTGTGTTGACAATGTGTTCCACCTGCTGTTTCAGAGTTAACACAGCCATCAGACTCCACGTGCGCCCCCGATGAGTGGGATTCAGGTGCAGGTCGGGTCACTTCTGTTGCTTTCATTTCCTCTCCCCACCTGGAGTTCAGGTCTTCCTCACTGCATCTCTTGTCTTCAGGTATCTGTGGAAGAAAAAAAAACTGCATTTGTCAAAAATGTAGAGATGGTATTGTTGCATAAGTCTCCTAAAATAGTATAGAAATAAAGACATGCAAAAAACGGGTATCAATATTAATTCCTTATAATTTGTTCTATGGTGTTAAAAGCCTATATGTATGCAGTTAAATCCTAAACAGTCAGGTGTACAAGACCACATGCTAATAGAAAAGGAACACAAATTAGAAAATGACATATCTTGACAAATAAATATATCTCTCAAAATAGAATAAAACTGTATAATAAGCTTTTATTTCCAGCCTTTAGGAACTGCCTCCATCATTTAGGACCAACATAAACATAACACAATCATTCACTTCACACTTAAATAGTCAAAATGTAATATACACAACATATTCAAAAACATTACCAAAAAAAGGAACAGAAAGATGGTCCTTAAATAAGCCCTCAGGTTTAAAAGTTTTTATATAGAAAATGCATCAATATTTCATTAGCAGGTTACTCCAGAAATTGTGCTGTATACTGTAATATACACGTCTATTTGTCTCTCTCAATAACTACCTGCTTGCAGTCCGAAGGGGCATGAATGGAGCGAGGATGTGATGCCACAGAAGTCAACTCAGAGACGGTATTTTGGTCACTGCTTCCTCTGCTGAAGGACATTTTACTCCCCATGTCAAGAGTCTGTGGATTAAACGGTGACAAGGAGGCTGTAACTCATAAAAACAGCAACATGTATTCCTCGTCACAATACCTATGACAGACCTGACCTATTATTATAATTGCTGGCCTGAAAAATCCCAAATGTGCATCTCTTACAGTTGCGTGTATACTACATGCCAGTGGCTATAACTTCTTTGCCCACTCCCTCCCATGTTGATAAGAGTATTAAATACTTGACAAATCTCCCTTTAAGTAACATTTTGAACAGATAAAAAAAAACGTGTGATTAAATTGCGATTAATCACGATTAACTATGGACAATCATGCGATTAATCGTGATCAAATATTTTAATCGATTGACAGCTCTAGCAAAAAACACATGGTCATTTTATAGATTATAACATATCATTACAGAATTATCTGCTTATTAATGATATAAAAGGAGCTCCATCACCAGCAGCTATATCATTTAGTGCTTTCACATTAAGGCACCAGAAATTATAATAATCCAATAATGTGATAAAAAAACAACAATTCAAATATATTTAAGTAAAATAGCAAAGCGGACAAGGACAAGGCAATTCTGCATAATCAATACTTGGAACATTTTGCTGATAATGTATTGTATTTTTACTTTAGTAAAAAAACCTCATGCATGAGTTTAGTTTGTAGTTTTGCATTGCAACACTGCTTATTTTTCTCAAACAAAGCATGCAAATACATTTTCCCATCTCTGTTCATACCAAATCACACCTTACATAGACTTAAAAGCTAGTTCTGAACCTGGGATTCATACCAACACTCAGAGTATGGTGTTGCAAAGTTTGCAAAGATGGATGAATGTAACGGGTAATGCAAACAAAATCCCTTCACTAGCAGTCTAGACAGACAGACAGGGGTTGCTGCTAATGTCAGCACACCTTTCATCTCCCCTGTAGACACATTTAATCTGATAGAGATGGAGATGGAGTCTTTTATGATGCATTGAGCATTAAAATGAAAAGTCATCTTCAGCATCCAGCTACCAGTGATCATCAACAACAATAATCAATACTTTAACCTCTGGAACATTTTGCTGATAATGTATTGCATTTTTACTTTAGTAAAAAATCCTCATGCATGAGTTTAGTTTGTTTTGCATTGCAATACTGCTTATTTTACTCAAATAAAGCATGCAAATACATTTTCCATCTCTGTTACATAGACTTAAAAGCTAGTGTACCACTTCTGAACCTGGGATTCATACCCAACACTCAAGAGTATGGTGTTGCAAAGTTTGCAAACATGGATGAATGAAACAAATAATGCAAACAAAATCACTACACCATCAGTCTAGACAGACAGACAGACAGACAGTGGTTGCTGCTAATGTCATCCCACCTTTCATCTCCCCTGCAGACACATTTCCTCTGATGGAGATGGAGATGGAGATGGGAGTCTTTCTGATGCATTGAGAATTAAAATGGCTTTTTAATTAATGTTTAACATTACTAATGCTCACACAGAAAGAGACACAACCGTGTGTCCCAGGTTGGGGTCACTTATGTATTTTAAACACATAAAGTCATCTTAAGCATCCAGCTACCAGTGATCATCAACAACAATAATCAATACTTTAACTTCTGGAACATTTTGCTGATAATGTATTGTATGTATTGTATTTTTTACTTTAGTAAAAATCCTCATGCATGAGGTAGTTTGTAGTTTTTGCATTGCAATACTGCTTATTTTACTCAAATAAAGCATGCAAATACATTTTCCATCTCTGTTACATAGACTTAAAAGCTAGTGTACCACTTCTGAACCTGGGATTCATACCCAACACTCAAGAGTATGGTGTTGCAAAGTTTGCAAACATGGATGAATGAAACAAATAATGCAAACAAAATCACTACACCATCAGTCTAGACAGACAGACAGACAGACAGTGGTTGCTGCTAATGTCATCCCACCTTTCATCTCCCCTGCAGACACATTTCCTCTGATGGAGATGGAGATGGAGATGGGAGTCTTTCTGATGCATTGAGAATTAAAATGGCTTTTTAATTAATGTTTAACGTTACTAATGCTCACACAGAAAGAGACACAACCGTGTGTCCCAGGTTGGGGTTAATTATGTATTTTAAACACATAAAGTCATCTTCAGCATCCAGCTACCAGTGATCATCAACAACAATAATCAATACTTTAACTTCTGGAACATTTTGCTGATAATGTATTGTATGTATTGTATTTTTTACTTTAGTAAAAATCCTCATGCATGAGGTAGTTTGTAGTTTTTGCATTGCAATACTGTTTATTTTACTCAAATAAAGCATGCAAATACATTTTCCATCTCTGTTACATAGACTTAAAAGCTAGTGTACCACTTCTGAACATGGGATCATACCCAACACTCAAGAGTATGGTGTTGCAAAGTTTGCAAAAGATGGATGCATGTAACAGATGGGTAATGCAAACAAAATCCCTCCACTAGCAGACAGACAGTGGTTGCTGCTAATGTCAGCCCACCTTTCATCTCCCCTGCAGACACATTTCCTCTGATGGAGATGGAGATGGAGATGGGATCTTTTTCTGATGCATTGAGCATTAAAATGGCTTTTTAATGAATGATTACTGATGCTCACACACAGAAACCCACTGAGACACAACCGTGTGTCCCAGCTGGGGTCACTTATGTATCTTAAACACATAAAGTCATCTTAAGCATCCAGCTACCAGTCATCATCAACAACAGCACATAACAATGTAGGCGTCATCTTCTAGTAGGCCACTAGCTACCTCAGGTTCTCCACCATTAGAGGCCATACACACCTAACTATAACTACAATGTCAGCTCATATGACTCGTTATTTACAGCTAATAACGCTCCTGTAAGGATATTTCAACGTTAGTAAACACAAAGTGCTTGCCTGCGTGGGAGAGTGAAGCCTGGTCTCTGCGTAGCCATTCACTGACCGCTGCTCAACTAGATAGCACTGGATAGCTTCAAAGATAACATATATATTGCTCTGTCGGTAACGTGGCTGGTTGGCACTTTGTTTAACAATCGTGCACAAGTCTGGGAGCTGGTAATGTTAATGTGGAGCTGGCTTTTCTCTTCTTTCCAGAGCTGTTAGCAGCAGCAGCAGCAGTGAGCCACTCGGGTATCCACGCACAAAGCAGAGTGGATGCTTTCAGGCGGTGTGGGAAATTTGGCAATTATGAGTTGTGTTCAGAAGTAAGCAGAGTGGCAAAACACGACACTAAAGATGTTCAGTTTTTATGCAACAGATATTTAAAAATCCTCTTGGATCAGCTGGAAAAATGCATCATCTCAAAGCTGAAAACAGGGCTGTATATAAAGTAGCTAAAATATTAAACAACTTTTAATGTTTTCATCTGCATCCTTTTACAAGATCATTTTATGGTGTATGCAAGTATTTTTTAAATAATCATCTATCATTTTTTTTTATCAGTGTTATTATGTTGTTTTATACAATATCCTACTATAATAAAGATGTATTTGTGGAAGAACTTGACTCCAGTCAACTAGAATTGTGAGTGGGACCCAAGGCCATAGCCTGCTACAGAGTAAATTAATTAATTAATTTAATTAATACATTATGTAATATCCAGTAATTCAATAAAGCACTGCATTAAATTGTTAGTTGAAATCTTCATTAAATTAAAAGTTAAATGCGTGCTGTATGGGGTAAGGTTTTCTCTGTTGATTTCAAAATACTCCTGGTTTACAAAGCACTAAATGGTTTAGGGCCAAAATACATTTCTGATCTTCTGCTGTGTTCTGAACCATCCAGACCTCTCAGGTCATCTGGATCAGGTCTGCTTAGTGTCCCCCAGAGTCACAACTAAACATGCAGAAGTTCAGTTTTTATGCACCAAATATCTGGAACAAGCTCCCAGAAACCTGCAGGACCGCACCAACTCTGAGTTCTTCTAAATCAAAGCTTCAAACTTTCCTGTTTGCTGCTGCTGCCTTTTATTAAACCAGATAATGATCCTATACTGCACTAGAGCTTTTACTCTTGTGTGTTATACTCTATTTTAGCTTCTATCCTAGCTTTTATTTTTAGCTTGTTTTTTTAATTTTCTAATCTTTAATGTTTTTATAACTGTTTTAATTATGTCTTAATGTTCTTGAATGTTTATGTAAAGCACAACATGCAAAGTCTCTCCTCAGAGCTTATGAAGAACTGAACATATATGATGATGACCCCTAGAGCTACTATGGAAGAGTGCAGTCTTATTATTTATTTATTTATGCATTTCTTTTTTTGTTCCAACTCGTAGTTCTTTTCAATCAAAGCTTAAAACTGTCCTGTTTGCTGCTGCCTTTAATTAAACCAGATAATGATCTTATACTGCACTAGAGCTTTAATCTTGTGATATATTCTATTTTAGCTTCTATCCTATAGATTTTATTTTCTAATCTTTAATGTTTTTATAACTGTTTTAATTATGTCTTAATGTTCTTGAATGTTTATGTAAAGCACTTTGAATCGCCCTGTTTGCTGAAATGTGCTATACAAATAAAGCTGCCTTGCCTTTGGTGATACACGTTTAAGGGACATGAAGCTTGGAAGCTGGAAAAGTGATGTACACCACCATTATTATTAATTTGTTGGTCAGACAAACTACCAGTAATATGCTCGACTCTTCAAGTTTAGTACCATACATAAAAGGTGCTGCTTGGTCTTCACATGTTTAGCAGAAGTTTTTGAGATTACAAGCACACAAACAGCACTTGAACGCCGCATCCACGTTTAGGAATATTTACCTCATCATTAATGGACACAACAGGGTCTTGTTTTTGCTTTGAGATCAGATGGCTCCATGGATGTATAAAGACAATAGCCCCCTCTGCTGGAGATTATTAGTGCTCCAAGATAGACAATAGACCCACTACATCACTGAGGAAAAAGGGGACTTTCACTATCAGAAACTGAGAATAAACTCTGCAGGACAGATAATAATGCACTATACTCACTTTTAACAGTCTCTTCTGCACTATACTCACTTTTTAAATAGTCGTGTATCACAGCTGTTACCCTGCACTATATTCAGTTTTAACAGTTTTCTTCATCTCCTTGTATTTTTATATCTGGTATATATTTTTTGTACTTTGTACAACTAACTTTTTGACTGCCTTTTTACTAACATGTCTTGCACTATGGAACTGTGACGCTGGAAACTTGAATTTCCCTCGGGATCAATAAAGTTACTCCCACAAAATATAAGGTCTACATAAGCAGACCTAGCATTGTGGAGGGATGTCAGTTTAAATAATAGTTATTTGTGCAACTGTAAAAACAAAAAGTTGGTTAATCAAATACTCCACAACATACCAATACTATAATATATTTTAAAGGACACAATGGCATTGTTGCCAAATCTTTACTTGTCTATTTAATTTTTTTTTCTTCTTTATGTCATTCAATATTATCACTCATATTACAACACTTTTGTTTCTTACTTCCACTTGTTGTACTTGTCAGGCACCATAAACTGAATAAAGATGTAAGAAAAATTAAGAAATGAGGCAGCAAATCAATAGATAAAGGAAAAAAAAACACGCCTAGCATTGTAGAGGAATGTCAGCTTAAATAAGTTATTTGTCGAACTGCAAAAACAAAACACTGTGCTGTACTGCACCATAAACTGTTAAAGTATTACATATCACACTGCTATCAATTGAAGTATTTGTACTGCTGTTCATCATGTCAATAACCTCGTTGATAATATAACATGCTTTTATGCCATGAACACACACATACAGTGAGTTTGAAAATATAGTTTAATACAACATATACTGTATAGTTAAAGTCTGACAAAGCTGATAAGAACAGATAAGGTATTGTGGTCAATCTCAACAGCCTCACAACACATATCAGATCATACTAAACATATTTTAAAAAAACAACAACAAAAACTAGGAAAGTGCCTGGTTATCCCGCCGAACATGGGTAAACCATGCACAAACATTTTGAAAGTTAACTTGATTGATTTACATTTTCTACAACAATCGCATGGGGCACCGATATTGGACTTTTTACAGTACTGACAAAAGAAATCCAGCTTATTTAAGATGCACGTTTGCCGTCACTAGTCATCCTACCCTACTTTATGTTTAATAGTTTGGAGAAAGCCAGAAAGCGTTGTGTTCCTGTACAATGAACCTTTTCAAATAGATGCTGTTCAAACAGCACTGACTTTATGCAGTTGGTCCATAATTAACATAAAATGTGACATGCAAATTGGATGTGCCTCTCTGGCTTTGTCAAGTCTTAATAGGGACAGATGAGGTTACTTGGTAAATCATCTCAGCGGGTTTGTCTGGTCGGCTTTCAACTATGTAACAATCATCGTCCATACTCGCTCCTGTTTTCCCATTCACAGGAGCCGCCTCTTGCCCTTTGTCCAGACCGATAGCCATGACTTGGTTTATCTTCATGTTGCCAGAAGTTGGAACCCCGAGTTTTCTCTCACCATTCATCTGAGCAGGATACGGGCCCGTCGCCGGTGTCACCCTCTTCAGCTTGAAATGCCGTTTGCCGCCTTGCACGTGCGTCGCCATGAACTCCTGTGCTTTGGCACACTTGTGCCTCTGTAGCAGCTGAGCAGATTCAAAAGGAAGATAACAGACTCGACATGCGTACCCGCTCGATGCGGAGGACGCCTGCACTGGTTTGCTCGATACACCTGATGCAGATTGTGTGGGCGTCTTCAACAGCGCAGAGGGAGTGACCGGACGCCCTTGAGTGCTTTTACTGAATGCACTGGGATTTGGACTCCTCACCTGCAGGGATGGCGAGACATGAAGCCCCCGATTGCTTTTATTGTATGGACTCATTTTCTGGTTTTGCAACTGCAGGGAGGAAATCATAAGAGGTGCCCGACTGCCTTTAGTGGCTGCACTGGGATTCTGGGAAGTGGCCCAAGACCCATGAACACTTGGACTCCGCGCTGCCATAACTTCATTTGGCAACTTCATATTCAGCGGTCTCGCAGTGATGATTCTGAATTTGCTAGTTAGGGTGTTGGGTCCCTTACAAACATGGTAGCGAGGCACCATCTTCTTGCTGGAGAGCAGCAGCCCACATCCTATACAGCCAGCAACTTTATCAGTGACATGTAGGCTGTGGTGGGCGATGAGCGTGGCCGCCGTCATAAAACACTGCCCACATTTAGAGCATGTGTAAGGCTTTGATTTCTTAAATGTGCGCATCGTTCGCAACAACACGACAGGCTGGTAAAGTGTCCAAAGATCCACTGTGGGTGCACCTACACCCGCAAAAATATTCTGCATGTCTTTCTCACGGGGCTTTGGGAGCAAAGGTACTTGTGACGCAGAGCGGTGCAACTGAGGCACTTGGGAAATCTGCGCAGACTGCATGGGAACTTGTGGCATGCGAGCTGATGTAAAGGGTGATTGCAGCAAAGGCTTCCCTGGCAAAGACATTGATGGCGCACTGCCCGATCTAGGCGCCTTCCAGACAACCTCGCCGGCGTGTATTCTTTTCAGTTGCTGTTCCTCTTCTATGCGCTTCTCAATTCTGCGCTTCTTTATTGTTTCATGATCAAGCACTTGGTGTCCTGGTTCATGTGTAGTGCTGTGTTCCAGCATGTCTTTGTATTCAACAAACTCGGTTCCACATGAGCAGATGTGACTTGCAGCAGTGCAATAGTGTTCCTCCAGGCATTTTCGATTTGCAAATATCTGCTCACAGCTGAAGCAAAACCGTCCGGCGTTCAGCAAGTCTCTTCCTAAGCCGTCCTCCAGGACATTTTGCCTTCCTCCCTGCATCATCAGGCTGGGTATGGATGTGTTCGCTGTTTATGTGGAGCCCTCTGGAGCACCTTCGCTGTTGGAGACAGATGTTGGAGTTAATGCAATCATAAACAGAATACAACTAAAATGGCCAAATATTCAGTTCAGTTATATATCATTATTTAATGGTGAGTGATCATACTATACAGTGGAAACCTCTTATAGTGATCATGTCTGTCCCACAAACTGGACGAGAGAGAGCTGACAGACAAGACGATGACGGAGGATTTGGTGTCGAAGAGAAAAGCAAAAGCACCTGTTTGGCAATATTTCAGATTTAAACCCAATGCTATAAGGAGAATCATAATGTTAATGAGGTAATTGCCGTGAGGAGAACGTAGCGGTCACAGCTGGTGTGCGCAGCAGAGCAACGCCGGGTGGAAACCCGCGACCCCGCAGCGAAACCTCGACCGGAGTGCCCAGACACACAGCCATCCGACGTTAAAGATAAAAGTAAGCGCGCTACACATATTGACCGACATCTTTTCTTGTAAAATGTCCGGTGTAATCAGTAACACCAATGTTGTCATAAGTTTATTAAGCGGTGGGAAAATTTCACTGTCATATCTCTAGTTACTGCCAGACAAAGCATCATGAAATTAAAAAAACAGAAAGAATTACTGTAGTTTAAATGTGTTTCCATATATTGACATGTATAAAAATACCCAAAATGAACACTGTGTGGAATACTTTCTACAATAAGTGATATTGTTATTTATTTATTTATTTTAGTGTTATTTAAACAGCATTGTATAGGAATGATTCTGTCCCAAGTTTAGACTGCATAAAATATGGATGTAGTCTCCGTGACTTCACCTATTAGGCTTTTGAAGAGCCGTTGTGAAGCTCAAAGTGGGTGGCTCTGGCCGTTGCCATCTTAGCAGCGATGACACAGCCTAACTCACAGTTAATCCAAAAATAGGCAAAGAGGTGGAACGTCAGTGTAGCTGAGGCGGGCCTGGGTGACGCCACAGAGACAAGTAACAGCTCGTCACCTGGTATGGCACCCACCTGTCACCCAAAGCAGCCACGCCCTCATTATGCCTAACTTTAAGCCTCAATATAATTTAAATGGGTGAGTTATATAAAATTTCACCTCTGTACAGTTGTCATGAACGGGGATAGCTATACAGGCCAAAAACGTGTTTGTACCCGGCTGTAAACATGTTTATCTATGCTGTAAAATTGGGCTTTTTAAGATGGGGGTCTATTGGGATTGACATGCTTTTGGAGCCTCAAGTGGTCATTTGAGGAACTGCAGTTTTTGGCACTTCCGCATTGGCATCACGGCTATTGAATGCCGGCTAGGACACGTGCCGTGTCTCAATTTGCGTACTTAAACTATTTTGAACGCATACATGTATTCACACTAAGAAGTATGGCAAAATGCAGTGCACTCTAGGTATGTTGTACTCAAAACAGTCAAAACGTTAAGTGTGGAACGATGGACAGTTCTCATCCTCAAAAAAATCCATAAAAAAAATTATCCGCTGAGTTACAGACGTCTCTTTCCCAATATAAGTCTATGGGAAAAAGTATTTTTGGGCCCAACGGCATCACGTGACTGACACGGAAGTTGCAGTACCGCCGTTTGATCACTACGAAAGTCTGGATCGTCGACCGGCGCACTTCCTGAGGGCTTGCAGCTAAACATGCAGTTTTTTGAATGCAGTATACATGGGAACTTGGGATCCTAGTATCATTTTGCATCTTAACAATACAATAGGTGTTTAATTTTGGCCTGTGGCTCTCCATTGACTTCCAGTTTTGGCCCTCCAAGGGAAAAGTTTGGGCACCCTTGGTTTATGGTCTTTTATATAAAATCTTTTGAACAATTGCAGTATTGTACTTAGGGATGTCACGATAACTGATACCAATACTTCGGTACCAACTCAGTACCAAAATTCTTAAAATGTGATGGTACTCGTTTTCTTCAGTACCGAAGGTGCCGAACGATGCCTGTAATGATCATTTGGTATCGGAGCGGAGGTACTGGAGATGCGATTCTTTCGGATCTAATGGAGGCATTATACGCTTACAAGTGTTCTTATCTGCCGTGAAATGAAGGAAGAAGAAGAACGCCGTAACAGCACGGAAAAAAACAACAACACGAGACGTGAAAGAAGGCAGCTGCTGCAGCGCTACCTCCGCCTCAACTCGTTGAGAAAACAAATAGCAAGAGTCGGGTATGGAAGTACTTTGCGTTCGAGGCGGATTTACAAGTAATAATAGATTCGTAAAAAACAGTCTGCGGTGCAGTTACGGTGCCGTCGTACTTTTCTTTCCAAAGGAGGAAATACTTCCAATTTAGCAAAGCACCTCAAAGACAGACATCCAGACAATGTTGTTTGTTTTAAATACTTGAAGGCTACATGCCACTGTTCTGTGTTGCAATGTTAATAGACGTTTCTTTTCATTTATTACTTAAAGGCTACATGCCTCTGTTTTTTGCAATGTTCAAATGTTTTAATAAAAAGGAGTGCGTGTTGAATTACATGGCATTTATTATTTTATTTTTTTACCGTGGTATCGAATTGGTATCGAGAATCGTGTAAATTCACTGGTATTGGTATCGACTACTAGATTTCTGGTACCGTGACATCCCTAATTGTATTTATCATCCATTAAATAGGCTATTGACAAACCAACCCAATCATCACCCCCCCCCCCCATGCTCTATAATCGTGCGCCACCTAGTGGGCAAGTGCAGACCAGGTCTTCACTGCGCATGTGTAGCAGCACCCTGATGATATGACGGGATATGGCGCCGTGTCATCTCCACTGTTACCCTCCTTGGTTGGCTTTATCTCTCAGCATCATGGTCTACCAAGCATGTTGATCCACATATAAGCGGTTGATCACCTTTACCATCATCACTATAAGCCGTTTACACTGTATCTGCATCAGCTACATACAACTGCATGCTAACGTTGAGCTACAGGAGAGAAGACTGTCGATTAAAGCTTCATTTTAAACATTTCCTCGTCTTTGAAAGGAGAGTACACATCCATAAAACGAGCAGATAACCTCTTAACCAGATTATTTCTACACCATGGGTGGTGAAATAACGTTACACACATCAGAGCATGCTAACGTTAGCCTCAGCTAGCTAGTGGACAATAACTTACCTTCACATGAAAAGAACACAGTTGCTTGGTTACTAGTCTGGTTATATATCCTTGAAGCAAACACTAAACAAGCTGATCGGTTGTGGTTTGGTTGAGATAGTCAGTATGGGGCTGACTACCCGGTGTTTTAGAGGATAGTGTAGAGGCAGCTAGCCCGTTAGCCTCACACCGACAAACAAGAGGAAAGACCCGACTCTTCTTCTACGCATGGCGCGCTTCTACAGAGAGACTTCCGGGGTTTGCGTCGTCATAGTGACACCTGTCGACTGGAGGTCATGATTCACCTTTGACGGTATTACTGCAGGTAGTTCTACTCTACTGGGTGAGTTCAGTCTTTATTACACTAGAGACACATAAATAACATTAC
>CAKAOI010039752.1:0-12724 GCA_916701655.1 Sebastiscus albofasciatus
CCGAGAATATTTAGCATTTATTCTTGATGAATGACCCAGACATTTAAATTATTGATTAATCTCTCAATCGACTAATCGATTAACAGGCCACTGCTCTCTGCAACTTCTTCATTTTCATCCCATACTCGCCTGCTTTTCCTCCGGCTCAGTCCGCTTTCTGTATGAAGCCCTCATGGCTAATGTGCTGGCAAGCAGCTAGTACTATGTGCGTAATTGAAAGCCGGAGTACAGTAATTAAACAACCCTTGTGTTACTCTGCACATTAACTTATTCAACTTGAAAGTAATGAGGGGAAGAGAGAGAGGAGGTAAACGGGATGTGATGCACCCCGAGGGCATGTCTTAACCATTAACCAAAACTTATCAGCCCTCACGTACAGTATAAATCCATATTGCAACAGCTCATTGTAGATATTTATGTCTTGAGATGCATTTTAAATGAGTCATGGCGAGAGAGCAAGCCCTTTTATAAAATTTAGGAGTCAATTATGGATGTTGTGGTGTGAACTGTGGGGAGCTTAATTAGCGGATGGCTCCTCAGACCCCTGAACTAGGGATGAAATGAGAACCGATACTTCGGTACCAACTCGGTACCAAAATTCTAAAAATGTGACGGTACTCGTTTTCTTCGTTACCTTCTTCTACAAGTTAGCCACATGCAACGTTAGAATAGATTCGCAAAAAAAACATACGCGGTGCAGAAACGGTGCCGTCGTACTTTTCTTTCCAAAGGAGGAAATACTTCCAATTTAGCAATTCACCTCAAAGACAAGACATCCAGACAATATTGTTTGTTTTAAATACTTGAAGGCTACATGCCATGTTCTGTTTTGAAATGTTAATAAGACGTTTCTTTTTATTTATTACTTAAAGGCTACATGCCTCTGTTTTTTGTAAATGTTCAAATGTTTTAATAAAGGAGTGCGTGTTGAATTACATGGGATTTATTGTTATTTTTGTACCGAATTGGTGTCGAGAATCGTGTAAATTCACTGGTATTGGTATCGACTACTAGATTTCTGGTACCGTGACATCCCTACCCTGAACACACTATTCTTCATCACATCTAATGATCTGAATGAGGTGCAACCAAGCAGAATGTCATCTAAAACTGTTTTTTTTTTCTTTTTTTTTAAATCTCTTTTTACGCATGGTGATCCATCTGGAGAGCAGAGTCCCAGTCAGTCCCACATTAGTGGTCTGTTTGGTGTCTCAGGTAGGAGGACAAAGAGAAGAGAGGACCACTCCGTCCCTCCTGAGGCTTCCCCTGCTCTCATTGGTCAGAAGGAAATCCTTTTGTTTTGGCTCTCATGGCACAACATCTCATCATGAATGGGGAGCCCAAAATGCGTAATCACAAAGAAAAATGGGACAGATTCTTAGAATAAAAGCAGCCAATCATAGAATTACTGATCATGAGATTTTTCTGATAGTAATTGATATCGATATGCTGTTAACTCTCCAAGCAGCAGCTCTTAAACCGAGTCAACTCCTGAGTTAGATTAGGATACATAGTGACCCATTCATTCTCTCTGCGCTGAAAGGAGCCCGTTATATTGGCGACGTCGCCGGTTGGATACAGGGCAAACACACACAGTCTAATAATCACCCAAAACTTTTCCATTTCTGCACGCTTCAGAGCAGGGCATGAACTTCACCCACTCGGACCTGATGGAGACAATAATCGCAACAGAATGCATGAACAGAAATGGAGAAATACTCCTCCTGTGTGATCATATATATATAAAAACCTACCATGCATGAGTTTCTTTTCGTGCAGCTTTCTCACGCGTCCACCCGGATCAAACAACTTCTCGATGCCGGCTCGTGTAGCTCCATTCCGGTCACCGGTCACCAGATTAATGGCATTTGTAAGTCCGCGTAATTATTGTATGTGTGTTTTTTTGTCCTCCTCTCCGCTGGCTGGTTACATGTGAACAAGTTGTAGAGTCTCCGCTGCTGTGACAGCCTCTCTGTCTGTCTCTGCTGCTTCTCTCTGCCGGTATGAACGGTGGGAGTCAGCCTCTCTCTCTCTCTGTCTCTCTCTGTCTCTCTCTAATGGTGGTGGTGGGTGAGGGGGTGAGGGGCAGTGAAGGGGGGGAGGGAGCAGGGGTCCCTTCATATGAACTATAATCTCTTTACAAAACTACCTCTTCTAGAATTTAATAGCAATAAACATCATAAAATGCTAATTTAAAGGGTCACTTCATAGATTTTGAAAAAAGACATATTTTCTCACTTACCCTAAATTGTATACAGTCGTGCACATTAGGGCTGTGTATTGGTAAAGAATCCGGCGATATGATACATATCACGATACAGGAGTTACGATTCAATATATTGCGATATATATATATTATGATACTGTAAGCAAAGCGATATATTGTGATTTTTCAAATCTAATTCTAAGAAAAGTGTCATAGCATAAAGAAAACACCACCATATGCATACAATCTGAATAAAAGTTGACTTTTTTATGTAATTGTAACAGTGGGATCTTCATTTGCATTTATTTATTTATTTTATTATACATACATGTACACACACGTAACATGACGTTACCAAGAAGGAAAGGAAAAATAAATAAATAAATACAAATTAAAAAAAGGGGGCAGGATGTGCAGAGCAATCACGGGTTACAACAAACATTTTAACTTATATTACCGACTGACAGCAGTCGCACAAAAATATCCATTCCACATTGCATGTCATTTCAGCATAAACATAATTCATTTGCATTTATCACAGTCCCTGTAATATCCAACATCATAGCAATACTATTTATGTAATCTGAGCCACTGCCTGCCAGGACTCATTGCATGTAAACAATTAAGTAAGAATCAATACAGTGTTTTGGAGAACCAATACAGTATCACAAAACATAATATCGTAATACTCAAGTCTGTCGATATTTTCTTACACCCCTAATGCACGTTTTGGTTTTATTTGGTTTTCAGTTTCAGATATCTGACTCTGCCCCAATTCAATGGAGGTGAAAGGAATTTCATTTGTGGTGCTCACACGTAGCTTGCAAAACAAAACACAGGTCTCAAACACCGGCCCCCTATGGCCTCCCCCTCCTGCCCACCATAAGCAGTCTTTCTCACTTTTTATTCTATGTCACTAGCTCTGAGCGTAGCGTATTCACACAGATGCATTTACATTACCGTTGGCATTCAAATGCCACGCCTAAAGCAAGAACCGCTTTCTTATTACACACTTTTGCCTTACGCATTATCATGTCATTCACACGCCTTGTCATGTGACTTGGGTGTATCTGCAGGAGAGCTAGTAACGTTAGCTGTTAACAGCCAGTCGGCAGCACAGTCCTGGTTGGCTAAATTATGAAGCTAAGAGCTAGCATACAGAGGTTGCATTATTATTACAATATGATGCGTTCAAGCTCTAATAAGTAAAAATGTGTGTAGTATTGGGCGAAGGTAAATTATAACGTTATCGTGATGTGTTCAAATGTGATCTTGTGAAATTTAGTTTTTGGGGAGAAACTTGAGGCGGATCATCAGGAATTAATAATAAATTAATTAATTAAAAAAACAGTCTACAAACAGTAATGAAGGAGTGTATGTTGAAGTACATAGGATTTATTTTGTTTTAGTTTTTTATCGTGGTAACGAATGGCTATGGAGAAATGTGGAATTTCACTGGTGTTGGTATTGACTACTAAATGTCTGGTATTGTGACATATCTAGTGCTCACACAGATTGCATTTTTTCAAATTCAAGGGACGTCCCAGTGGCCTGTACTGGTTGAGGCGCATGCCATATAGCTTCAGCGTTCCCAGTTGGATTCCTGCCAGAGAGCTTTGTTGCATGTCATATCACTCCCCCTCTAATTAAAAATAGATGCATAAATCAGCAGCAACAAACAGAAACAATTCTCCTCATAATTCATTCCTTCAATTTCATTAGTAGAAAGCACTTGATCAAATCTTAATTGTTTTTTACTATACCTTTGAACATACACACTTTGTGTGTGCAGCAATACGACCTAGTATTGCTGCCTACCAACCCACATATAACCTCACATATAACAGAGAAAGCAGAAATGACATATAAATCATTAAACACTGCTCTAATCCCATGAAACATGTTCACGGTGGGTTATTTAGAGTAAAGAAAAACGCCTTTAAACTACTCCACAATATCTTTATTGACTACGTTTCGATCCTGCTTGGATCTTTATCAGGTCAAAGTGTTTAAAAAAGTGGAAACCACATCCATATTTATACATAAAGCACCAGTAGGCAAACAAGCTCTATGATGGCAGGTGTAGTTCATCCAAAACACCAGCGTAATTAAAAAAAAAACATCCACAAACAATTCACAATTTGATAAAGTACATAAAAACAGTAATACAAAAGCCATACTAAATACCAAACATGTTATTTATAATCATTATGTCACATTTGTCATCACATATATCAGAAAATCCATCACCTATGTTCAAAATTATTACATTGCATTAAGGTAGAGGAAAAAGGAAAGAAGAAATATTTAATATATATACAATAAATGGGTTTAAAACACCTTTTAAACACCGTTATCTATACCAAATCTCAGTATGGAAAAAAAGAAACATTTTTCACTTTTACAAATATGTGTGTCAGAATATATAAATGTAACTGTCTATATAGGAAGAGCGATCATAATACAACCACTGTTGTTTGTTTTAGAGAAAAATATACACTACACTACCATACATCAGACTCACTTGCTGTTTTTAAATCTAATCTTAAAACTCACCTGTTCTTTTTAGCTTTCCCCTAGGGTTTTATAATTAATATGATTTTATAGTACTTTTAGTTGCTTTTAACTTATGTCAGGAAGTAATTAGTCTATATTTTTATTCGTCCTATTTTGACTCTTTTAATCGCATGTTTCTTGTGTAAATTGTCTTTTTGCCCATTGTGTGAAGCACCTTGAGATTTTGCTGTATTATTAAGTGTGCTATATAAATTAAATTAATTATTATTATTAATATTACATACTCTTGATTCAGACCTCTAGGTCTGAGAGTCAGGAGAGTGAAAATATAGTAGCTTTCTCTTTGGATTAAGAAGGTATTTAAATCTCTTTAATTGCTTAATTATTGAGAGTAACCATATTGTTTCTGGAAAGACAAGTTACTGTTAAATTTGGAATTGATTTGTCTGGTAATAGTCTATGTTTTTCATAAGATACTTTAATTACTACTATGATTTTCTTATTGTCAACAAATCCCATGAAAAGACCAAAACCACTATGTTAATCAGTCGCTCAATACTTTCCTTCTCCTCCAGCCTGTCTGTGTGGTCTTTGGTTCCTATACTGAGGACGTAAATCTTTAAAAACTGGTCACAAATACCGTCTATAGTGTAGTTTAATTTTTGAAAAAGGCTGAATAATTTCCTAAAACAGCTGGACGCTGCACAATGGAGCTCTCTGTCACAGAGAAACAAGCTATATCAGGCTTTGGCTAGACTGTTAGTAGAATGGATTCATTGTTGGTTTTGGTCTTTTTATAGGATTAGTTGACAATAAGACAATCATAGTAGAGTAGAGTAATGCTGGCCTTATCATTTAATGTTATTTGTGGGTTAAGAAGCACCACAAATGTTCCGTTCACATCCATTGTACTTTGGTTGAGACAGAAATCTCAGAGACGGATACCTCCAAAATAAAAAACTGCTTGGTAAATGAGAAAAGATGCCTTTTTGTAATTAGTGTGAACGAACCCTTTATAGCTCACCATTAACTGAGCTCTTCAAATCCTGCACTAAACGCACAATAGATCTCTGTACTCACTAAATAAATACAAAAAACACCATAAAGCTATTATTACCTAAGTCCCATTTGGACCATCATTGTGTTATTGTGGTGCTCGTTCCTCAGAGAGAGTGTATAGAGGGGTCGGTTATAAGGGGGGTTGACAGTGGGGGAGGGGACCGTGGCCACCAAGACAGCTGCTGCTCACTGGCTGGTTATTCAGACCATTAAAGCACAGAAGGATTTATAGGAGAGGCCACATTATGTTTTGTTAGGTTTCCTTTGCTCTGCTTTAGCCTCGCGGGGAGTTAATGGTGTCTACAGTAAAACTGCTACGGCTCAATATTAGAGGATTTAGACAATAACAAGGTGTTTGCCTCCAAGACGAAAAGAAGGCACCGCAATTACGTGGGAAAAACAAAGGCCAATAACTTCACATTCATTTGAGAATGTGCCGGTGTTTCAGCAGCAGACAGACCTCTAATTCTCGCATGGTGAAGTCCAACAGGGCGATGTGGACTAGGCTTGCCGCGGTCGTCGGTGTTACACGGTTGTCGGGCACACACCGATTACATTATGTACCAACTGTCAATTTGCTTTTTTTTATCACTTGTTTTTTTATTGCAATCATTATGGTAACACCAACAAATTACAGACAAATTAACAGGTTATATGTGGAACATTTCACCCATTTAACCCTCAACCCCCATCCCTATCCCTCTAACCCCTCAGTCCACCCCTCTCCCCTCCACCAACCAACAGGATAGTGATATCCACACAGACAGAGCATCCTTATTCAGACAGAAGATCCTTTCAGTTAGATATCCACATTTGTCCACATTACAATTGTGTTTTGTCATGCATCATTGACTCTTGTTGATGATAGTTCCAGGTATGAAATGATCAAAAAAGCTCCAAAGCCAGTGAATATCATGAGGAGGTTTCCAACGCTGGACCACAATCTTCTTAGCGCCAGCCAGATTTTGCATGTTTTGTCCGTAAGGGAAAGGTGGTAATCATCATTTAGAAGATGTGCAGCAGGGTCCATTGGTAGTTAGTTCCGCAAGGGTACCAACAACCTTCCCCCAAAAATCAAAAACTCCTGGACATTCCCATACAACATGTAGAAAAAGAGCCAACAGTTCCTTGAGAGCAAAATGAGCAATATGGGTCAGGTACCAGTCCCATTTGATGTCTAATCATTGGTGTTAGATATGCTCTATGACAAAATTTTAAATGTATAACATTTAAACATTAACATTTAAACATTAATCCAAATTGCATCCCAGTCTAAGTCTTCTGCTATATCCCTGTCGTTTTGCTTTTTTAAATAAAACCCATTTAGTTAATTTTCGCCAATCAGCGTCATGTTATCAATACATAGTCAGACGACGGACGCTACAAACTGAAAGTGAAAGTGTCTGCTCCGTACGGAGTCTCAGCTCAGAGTAGCAGGAGTTAGATTTCACACACTCGGGATGAGAGCGAGTTGACAGACAAGACGATGGCGGAGGATTTGGTGTCGAAGCGAAAAGCAAAAGCGCAATATTTGGCAATATTTCAGATTTAAACCCAATGCTATAAAGGAACCATAAAGTTAATTAGGCAATCGCCATGAGGAGGACGGAGCGGTCAGAGCCGGTGTGCGCGCCGGCGGAGCAGCGAGCGGCAGAGCAGCGAGCGGCAGAGCTGCAGCAGAGCAGTGCCAAGTAGAAACCTGCGGCCCTGTAGCGAAAAGTCGAAACAGAGAGGTCAGACACACAGCCACCCGCCGTCAAAGATCAAAGTAAAGCGCTCTACAAATATTGAGCGTCATCTCTTCTTGTAAAATGTCCGGTGTAATCGGTAACACCGGTGTAACCAGTGGGAAAATGTCCTCACCGTCACATCCCTAATGTGGACCAGAGATGTGGGAAATGAATCATCGTGACGCATCCAGATGGATTCAGCAGCTTGACCGCGTTGCAGCCACATGTGGCCGCAGTTCTCTCAGCGAGAGGCGGATTCACTAAGTGGGGAAATATGTTGTCTCATATCACGTTTCATTTAGTCCACCGCCACAGGTCTGTCGCTGCTGTCGCTGAGTCAATCATCATCATCATCATCATCATCATCATCATGGCTATACCTTCAGTTGCTGTTTTCCACGTGAAGCCTCCAACATCCATTATTGCCCCTATGTCCTTTCCTTTATTGCAATAAACAAATTGCCCAAGGGAGGTTATAGATTTTCAAGAATTTCATCTCCTTCTCAAAATGAATTTTTGTGAGCGCCTGCCTCACTGGAGGATGATCTCAATCTAATCAACCAGTAAGAAGTATTTATCCTGATGGCAACAGCAACACTGATGATGATGATGATGATGATGAAGTGCAGTGGCTGGTTGTCTCCTTTCTCGGCAAGTCATCCAGATCATATGAGTCACCGCCGTGCCTGCAGTGTGCCCCACGTCTGCAGTCAGACATGCCTCTCAGCAACAGCCCCGTCTCAGCCTCTGTCTCGATAAAAGCCCGCTGGAAATCACTGGAAAATGCGGAAAAAAAAAGTCGCCGCTCTTGTTTGTTTTATCTCTCGGAGTGTTCTGAGCTTAGAAAATTGCATACCCACGTTAGTTTTGTGTGTTTCATCACACACATTGGGAAGGCGACGCTGAGTGTGTGCTTGTTCTTGAGGCCCTTGCGTCAGTTTTTTCACCTTCGATCTAATTCCACAGAAACAAATTACCAGACATTTGGACCAGAACCTCAGGTAATTTGGCTGTTGCTTGTTTCATTGCACACATTCAAGTATTGCTTTCTCCAAAAAAAAAAAAAAAAAATCATCAAAGTGTTAATATTTGGCAGTAGGCGTGACATTTTTACTTCCCTTATGCATTACTGTAAAATGAGTGTCATGACTGCACAGTATTGGTGCCCAGCAAATCCAATTCATCATGTGGCAATTTTCCGCAGCACTACTGGATTTTTAAGCCTCCAAAATGTGATCAAAGAACCACAAAATAGCCTATGAAGTTAGGTTTTGTCAGGTTTCATACGTCCTTGGAATAGGAGCCGAAAGAAATCAAATTGAAAAGCTTTTATTTTGTAGTTGAGTCGAGGCTTTGTAGTGTCAGGCTGATTCCCTGTAATGAAGTCATTTGTGTCCACGAGGGTCACATCCATCCCAGGGTTTTGTGATACTTTAATTTCTATCTCGCCTGGATTGAGAGGAGGAAGCTGCATCCATCCTGCCTTTAAAATCACGAGAAAGAAACTCAGCTAAGAGTCTCAGAGCAGAGCAAGACTCCCTACGGTTCCTCTGTTAGGGAGGATTTTAGGAACAGCGCACCGCTGTCAGCTCTAACACAATGTTTTTTATGTTCTGTATAATGGAAAGAGTTTAAAATGTTGCAACAGAACCCAGCAGGACAGTCAAATGAGATTAGAAATAATAGCTTTTACACATGCCTGTTAGAGAGAGGGGGTGGAAAAGATGTCTGATAAAATCATATTGGGGACTTCTTAGGGGAGAGTGAACGCTGACCTCATGTTTAAGTGATTCACTTTTTCCACTGAATGCAATACTTTTGGTCGTGAACAGAGGATGAGATGTCTTTATTTTGTGTTTGTTGCTAAGTTTGGTTTTAACTCCCAGGAGCTCGCACAGCTGCTACCATGCGGTTCTCTCCAGCCTCGGTATTACTCATCTCTTTTATTCCACGTTGTGTATGTCAAGGCTGAACGGTGATTACAGCCTGACCCTAATGATATTTATAAAAGCTATTCAGAGCAGATATGAGGGCTGTGCAAAGATCGTGGGATGCAATTTCAGATAGAAAATTGGCTTTATTCATCTTCAACTGATAACATTTAATGCTGGCGATGGTGATATATACTGTATACGGCTCTGTCAGTACATTTTCATACCATCCTAACCAAATGAAAACCTTACCTTAAATCTTCAAATGATCAATTTTCTGTACATTTAATATACATACAGAGTATACATGCATTACAGTATCTCAAAAAAAGTCATAGTATAGTATGTCGAAAAATTGTGTTCGTATATGCAAAATACATATATGGAAATAAGATTGATTGGATTATATTCACCTGAGGTATAAAACATTACATGTCCCTATCAATAAATAAAAATAAAATAAATAAAAACTGAAAAATTTAAACAAACATAAAAAAAAATTAAAATTAAAAAATTAAAAAAGAAATAAAAAAAGAAAATGTCAATAAAAAGAGAAAAAGAACATTACATGTCCCTTATAAATTCAAAATAAAATACCACTAATTTTTGAGTGATATGTCTTTATTTTTTTATTTTTGGGTTGCTGGAAAAAATTAAATTAATAATTCCTGATAATGACTGATATATTTGACTTCAGGACATCTTTGACGACATACATGCTGAAAATCAAACATTCTTACTTTATTAATTTAGATACTTTCCAAAGTAAAAGTCCCTAGAAGTGTATGATTAATCTTTTTCCCAATGTGCAGTGTTAAAAAAGTTACCAAAAATCGCAATAAATCGTAAAATCAAATTGCAATTCTTGTAGAATCACAATACTTAAAAATCTCAGTACATATCGAATCGTGATAGTATCGAATAGGGAGATAGGTGTATCATCCCAGCCCTAATATATATGGGATACGTTTCCCTTAAAACACATTAGCAGTACTGTGTATAGATGTAATTTTGTTAAGATACATATAAGATGTATTTTTTTCCATGTAATTTGTTGACCATATAGAATATCACCAGTCGTCCTTTTGAATGTTTTTAAACCTGAGACTTATTCAATTTTCTCAACACTGATAAGATCAACTTGATACAAAAACCCCAAAGCCAGAGTTTGGAAGTTTTCACCTGAATTCTCAGCAGCTCCAGTGGAAGAGACATGATGTTACAGAGAGTTTAAATGTACTCATCATTATTTCAAGTCTGGTTTGATATGGACTAACATTATGTGAATAAATAATGCAAAAAGCCCCTATGGCTTGACACGGAGCAGGCTAAATTCACCACCATCGGTGAAGGTTTCTCTTAGTAGGCTGCAGGGGTTCCTTTAAGTTCAGACGACTAAAGCTGATCTGTCCTTAGCCCCGATCAAAAGGGAAAACATTATTATATGCGTTAATCTGCCGTAATCTCTGTTAGATATTTGACTCAACAGTCGGAGGGAGACATCAGCACCTGCCTCCACAGAGAACAGTGCCGCCTCAGCACTTCTGCAAACAGGGACTTTCGATCGAAGCTGCCACACTCCATCGTCTTCGTCATACCTCTCTGTGCTTCGGAGGCTGCTCTTTTCACATCGGCGGATGAATGGAAAAAATTGAAAATTTCTGTTGCAATACTCAATAGAATGAATAAACCCGCGTCGCGCGTCGACAAGGCTGAGCTCAAAGAGCCATTGGAGGGGAAACAGCAGAGAAATACACATTTGATTTATGAGGGCCCGCTCGTGTTTGGAGCTGCTTCTTGTGGAAACGGGTTTTTCTTGAAGAGGTCCCGTCTCTGGAGAAACCAATAGAGCCGAATCCTGTACCCCTGGACAGGATGCCATACATCAGTGTATAGGCGGGGTCAACACCCATTTTCCCTTAACAATACACAGTTTCCACATATATACATTCTCCTGTACAACACAGTATAATGTAACAATGTGAAATATACATAATTCATGCATGCAAGCTGCAATAAACACGGGTACAAAGACAATTAGTGGATTAATGGGTTTGGTGATGGAGTGGAGCTGCAACAATTAGTCTATTAATCGGTTATTCAGTTGAAAGATACTGTTTTTCTAATCAGTTTAAGCGTTTCAGATATTTTTCAAGCACAAATACTTAATATTCTAGAGCTGCAACAATTAATCAACTAGTTGTATTAAATTCCAGCTTCTTGAATGTGAATATATTCTGGTTGCTTTACTCCTCTATGAATAATATAAACTGAATATTTTTGAGTTGTGGACAAAACAAGACACTCGAGGACGTCATCTTGGGCTTTGGGAAACACTCATCGACATTTTTCACCTTTCCGGACATTTTATAAACCAAGCTAATAATCGATTAATCGAGAAAATAATCTACAGATTAATCGACAATAAAAATAATCCTTAGTTACAGCCCTAATATTCTCTGGTTTCAGCTTCTCAAATGTGAGGATCTGCTGCTATTCTTTGTCATATATGATCGTCAATTGAGTGTCTAATTGTGTCATTTTTTAACTGTTGGTTGGACAAAACAAGCAAATTGAAGACATCACCCAGTCGGTAGATTCATTTACTGAAAATGATCTTTAGTCACAGCCCAATTTGTCAGAATATTTACTGACAACAATTTTGAAAATGTATTATTTGTTTAAGACATGAAATGACAGAAAATGCCAAATATTTGTTGGTTCGAGCACCTCAAATGTGAGGACTTGTTGCATTTCTCTGTTGTAAATTGAATATCTTTGGGTATTGGACATTTGGTTGTATAAAACAAGGAATTTGAAGGCATCTAGGGCTGTGTATTGGCAAGAATCTGGCGTTTCATGATACAGGGGTTACAATTCGATATTTTGCGATATATTGCGATACTGTAAGTAAGGCGATATATTGCAATTTTTTTTTTAAATCTAATTTTAGGAAAACTATCATAAAGAACACACCATCATATGCATAAAATCATGGTAAAAAAGTTGAATTTTTTTATGCAATCAGAACAGTGGGATCTGCATATATCACAGTCCCTGTAACATCCAACATCATAACACTACTTTGAGAGGGCGCATATCTTTGCAAATGAAATAAAGCATCCACTGAGTTAATCTTAGCATGTAAACTAATAAAAATTGGTTTTGAGAATCGGTACAGTATCACAAAACATAATATCGTGATATTCAACATTTTCTTACACCCCTAAAGGCATCACTTTATGCTCTGGGATATTATGTCATTTTATAAACTAAAGGAA
>CAKAOI010039753.1:5900-22046 GCA_916701655.1 Sebastiscus albofasciatus
GTGTTGCTCTGGCTCTACCTATCTGGCATGGAGAGGAGGTCGTGTTGCTCTGGCTCTACCTATCTGGCATGGAGAGGAGGTCGTGTTGCTCGGGCTCTACCTATCTGGCATGGAGAGGAGGTCGTGTTGCTCGGGCTCTATCTGTTTGGTGTGGAGAGGAGGTCGTGTTGATCTGGCTCTATCTATCTGGCGTGGAGAGGAGGTTGTGTTGATCTGGCTCTACCTATTTGGCATGGAGAAGAGGTCGTGTTGATCTGGCTCTATCTATCTGGCATGGAGAGGAGGTTGTGTTGATCTGGCTCTACCTATTTGGCATGGAGAGGAGGTTGTGTTGATCTGACTCTATCTGGTTGGCATGGAGAGGAGGTTGTGTTGCTCTGGCTCTACCTGTTTGGCGTGGAGAGGATGTCGTGTTGCTCTGTTTGGCGATGCCGGGAAGCTGATTGACATCTTCCTGGATCCACCTTCTCACATATGTTCACATTACATTTATTATTTTTTGTCATATGGATTGTCTATGTTGTATTTTCATTATGTTGTTACATCTATTGCACATCTGTCCATCCTGGAAGGGGGATACCTCCTCTGTTGCTCTTCCTGAGGTTTCTTCCATTTTTTTCCCTGTTAAAAGGGTTTTTCTTTGGTTGAGTTTTTCCTTATCCGATGAGAGGGTCGCACTGTAAAGGACAGAAGGTGTCGTACCCTGTACAGATTGTAAAGCCCCCTGATGCAAATTTCAGATTTGTGATTTTGGGCTATACAAATAAAATTGACTTGACTTGACTTTCACGATCTTTGCATGAAATAAGGGAATTCATGACAATCATGAATGAAATGTTCTCTGTGTGTGTGTGTGTGTGTGTGTGTGTGTGTGTGTGTGAGTGTTTGTCAGGCTGCCTTGGGCAGTGCTAGTGGGACCGATGCCAGACAGTTTACTGTCTGGAATTTGAAACATATTCGGTCGCAGATTACGTTTATCTTTTTCGTATCAGAAATGCCTTTGTAAGTGTGCCGCAGCGAGTGACATAGTACAACGAGTGACACGCAGAGCAGGTGAAGTGCTATATCAAGGGACCGTGAATGAATAATAATAACGGGTATAACAAGCGAGAAAGTCCACTACTAGTGGGTGGAAGGGGAGGTTGATGGGTCCAATAAACACAGACTTTTCCAGGGACCGGTGTTCGTGTCCTGCGTGAAACTGAGTCATTTCTTGCGTTTTTGTTCTGTTTTAAAGTAATTTAAAGCCAAACCATGAAGGTTTTTATTAAGTCTAACCCAGTAGCTTTGTTGCCTAAAACTAACTCAGTAGTTCAGTTGCATTTTGGTTTTATTTTGTTTCAATGTCGTAGCCATTTTAAGCCAAACTATGATGTTTTTTAACTAAACCTAACCCAGTAGTTTGGTTGCGTTTTCGTTTTGTTGCCATTTACAACATTAATCACGCATTTAAAACTGTTTAAAACTGTTTAAAACTGCAACCGTAACATGGGGAAAAAAACGTTTCCCTCAAAACGCATTTTAGTGATGCAGTTTAGTTGTATGGGAACGTAATTTTGTGGAAGACAGGGTTGGTGCGTGTGTGACTCTCAGTATCTAAAGAGCCTCGAGTGTGGTGTCCTTTTTAAGCTCACCTTTCCAAAACCAAAACAGAACAGTGGAAGTGTGAGGAATAACAGAAATCTAACAGTGTTGCTTGTCAAAGCATGTTTTTCTGAAGCTTTCAAACCATCCACCGGATACATTAGAAGGAATAACATTTTAATTACAATTCATTTAAAATATTGTACTCTGATATTAGGGCTAACCTTCCATCCTGCAATACACAGACAATGCTTCTCTATTATATCCATGTCCTATATGGATTTTTCAGCCAATTTAGGGAGTTTTACTATTACCTTACACTAGCTAGCTTACGGCTAACTTAAATCTACTAGCGACAGTCATCATTTCCGGCGACAAAATCCAAAGCTGTCGGATAGAAATGAAGAGGTTTTCTTTACTTATTTCAATTTGTTTAAAAAAAATGCTGCCAATTTGAAGTGGTAAATTTACCACAGTCTTGAAAGAAGTCGTGTTGGCATTACTTAAATCTCATATGTCAACCAAGTAGTTTAGTTGTTTACTATAACTATACTTTAATGTAGATGCAATAAGACAATATTATAGAAATAAATCATTTTGACAATGCTCATAAAAGTCTTATTTGAACGAGATTCAGGACCTTAATCTTGATCCAAAATCATTCAATCAAGTTGTAAGTTCAAATGCAATGAAATGCATCTGCCCTGGTTCTCTCATCCCTTAAAATTGATATATAAAAACAATAAATACCAAATAACAACAGTAAGAAGATATTCTACAATAATAAACAAATCACTGAGTAATTTAAAGTGCTTGTGCATTACTTTAAAGTGCTTGCTGTTAAGTAGTCTCACCGCCAACAGTAATTAATAACTACTGCAATAGTCATAAAAGATATCAGATAATAAAGTTTTAATATCTCCAAAGGGAGTAATACGAATCTAGCTTGAGAGCAGTTTGCAGTTCATTCCATTTAAAAGATGTATGAATGCAGTCCTGCCAAGATTAGTACATATATAAGGAGTAGTCGGTCAGTAATTATTGGATTGTGTACCATAATTGTGAGATTTAGATGAGAGAGAGATGTGAGGGTGCGTATAAACTTTGGCACTAGATAAATATCATGAGATTTACATGTAATTATCCCTCCGTGTGTACAGACACAACACTCGTATTTCAGGGTAATGTCTCTCACAGCAATGACAGTACAGTGAGATCTCTTCATGAGTGTAGAGAAAGTCTGCTGTCGTGGTTAAAAAGCCAACATTAATCCTTAAAGTTGGACATGTTACATGTTTATCCATTATGTCCACCCTAACTTGTTTCTACACTACATATAGTAAAAGCTCATTGCTTCCATGTGCTACTTTTGGCTGAGTTTTCCCTTCCATTCTCCAGTAAACGTGCGGCGGCAACGCGCTTTGAGTTCAGGCTGGTGAACGCCAAGGGTAGAGTACGAGCAGGGAGGCAGGGAGGCATCTGATTGGTTCTTTCCAAGCGGACCGCGAGGCAGTGATTGGTAGACGTTTTTACAGGATTCCAGCAACTACAGATGACGGCTCTTTTCAGTAATGGATTGCTGTCGGGGTGTAAAGACCATTTCAACCAATATAACAAATATTGTAGACTAGAGAACATTGTCAACCCTGCCTTTAAGAAATCAAAATGAAATCAAATGAGTAGACGTGAAACGGTATAACTTCCATCTATAAGGTGCGGTGTTCAGCAACGTGACAGCTGCTGCATCCTCGGCTGCCATTTTCACAAGTTTGGATAGTGGTCGTGGTCCCTCGGCGGTCCCTCCTCTTCCTCTACTTAGCCACAATGGCGACCATTGAGTGTGAAAAGTGTCCGGCGTTCCACCCTCAACGTTTTGACTGTTTTGAGTACAACATCCGGGTACTTAGAGGGCACTGCATTTTGCCATACTTCTCAGTGTGAAGTCTCACTTATGCACTCAAAATAGCAAGTGTACAGTAAGTACGGAAGTACGCGGATTGGATCACACAGAGTGAGTTCAAAAGATGAAAGAAAAGATATCCACACACTTAGATCTAGATGCAGTATTTCACTTTATTCTAAGCTGTCGCTCTGTCAGATCTTCATCAGAGCATACATGATTGATAGTTAATAAAACTCAGTTAATAGTTATTTTACTGTCAACAAACAATTAACTGATAATAAATGATTAACAATTATTAATAATTCTATATTTTATGTTATTTTATCATTAGTTTGTGTAATATGAAATAATTAGTTTATAAATTCTATATTGTATCATAGCTGATAGGAGACGATAACCATTAAATTCTGATTACATTAGTAAAGTATTCATTAACCGTTTATTGTTGTACACATTATAAGATTGTATATCCTATATTAAGTATTTGTTCATGATTACCAAATTATTTAAACTTTACAAAATTGTTTGTAAAACATTTTTAAACATTACATAGATAGATGGGCCAGAAACCAACTATTAACCATTGACAAATATTAACTAAATTAATCTAAATAATGTTTAGAGATGCTTTACAAAGTATTTATTAACCATTTAACAAGATATTATAATCATCAGTTGCAACTTTATAATAGCATTAAAATAATGTTTTAGATGGTTTATAAACCAGTTATTAACCATTAACAAAGTGTTACAAATATCTATCTATATAATGTTTATAGATGTTTTACAAGAAGTTTCTTGAAGGTTTACAAATAATTTCGTAATTATTAACAAATACTTAATAAGTATAGTACATAAAATGTTATATATGCAACAGTAAAATAACTATTAACTCAGTTTAATTAACTATCAATTTACCATTTATAAATGATGGGTATTATAAAGTGTTACCCATATGGGCATTAAACATAAATTGTGAACTGCAGATTCATCCAATATAAATATAATATAAAAAGTCCTATGAGGAGACTGAGCTGACATAGTAACACATGCTTAGACTGTAGTATTTACACAGGGTTAATGTGTTCATGTGTCTGTGCTTTACTTCACGCCCACACACAAGCTGACCTGTTTAGGATGTATGATGCATTGATTTAAACGTGTTGCCGCACTTCCTAAACTCCCCGACTGCACAGAATGAATGGCTGCTTTCATTCATGTGTGTGTGTGTGTTAGCCGTGATTATAATTTGCCCTAACTATTGATTGGCCTGTAAACAATCGTCTGGTCTGACCAAATAATCAATGTGATGGAGTGACAGTGTCTCTGCTGACAGACCAGCTTCTTTCTCAATGAGCCATGCACTCAGTATCCAAAGATAACGCCGCGGTATATCAGTTGTCTACTTGTTTCCCCCTCAGCAGGCTGTTGTTGTTTTTAGCGATGAGGTCAGTTTAGGCAGTGTTCGTTCAAGAGGTGAAATCCTACAATTGAAAATATACACATTGGATCAGAAGTTATTGTTCTACCTACCTTTTTTTTAGCCGCACTAAAGGCATGGTTTCAATGGTTGTTCTGTCCACCACTTAGATCCAGACTGAAATATCTCAACAGCTATTGGATGGAAATTAATTTCAGTACAGACATTTATCAGTTCAGTTCATCTTTATTGTCCCTCGAGGGGAAATTTGTTTTTTACAGTAGAGAGCAAAAACACAACATACAAGAGAACATGGAACATTAATCACAATAGTTACAGCAAACCACCAAGATAATGGTGTATCTGTCGGTTGAAAGTGTCAAACCTTTGTAACGGTAGCAGTGTAGTCAAGTCAAGGTTCAGTTCAAATTAAGCACATTTGTTGCACTTGGAACAAAAGAAAAATGTGTTGCTTTTTACCCTGGGGGATCTGTATCTCTATGCCCAGAGGGGAGAGGAACAAATTCCTCCAAAAGTGGATGGTCAGAGATGGTTAGTTAAAGTTTAATTCATTTGCACACACATAAAACCGCACAAAATCCAGGCAATGAAAAAAAAAACAAGAAATGTGTCAGGAGAGGTCAAGAAGCCATAGGCTTATACAAAGGACCAACCCCAGGAGAGAAAAAAAAGGAAAAAAGAAACAATAACAAAAAAGGAATAAAGAACTAAACTAACATCATTTTAAAAAATACAACAAAAGTTAAACAACAAAATGAGCAGGAAAAAGTAACCAAACAGTGGAAAACAAGCCAATAAAACAATGAAATACAGAAAAAACAGTACAGAAAAAAAGGAAATATATCTAAACATATCAAAAGATAATTAGACATTTGAGAATTAGATTTAAAGAAGTTGCTAAATGATGATGGTAGAGAAGAAGGCAAGAACATATGTTTATATATAAACACACATATCTGATGAATATTTATGTCATAAACTGAAAGAATGTTCAGTTTCCTGAACAGTGGAACGGAGGCCTCCTTAGAGTTTGACAAATCTTACCAATCCAATCTTACAAATCGTTTTTGCAACAAATAAAGTTTATGAAGATTGGAGCGGTATGTATTTGCCCAAACAATAGTACCATAAGTCAAATAGGGATGAGTCATCAAATAATATAAACAAGAAACATTTCTGAAACATCTTAGTTTGCTGATGATTCCTGGTGACTTCACAGTTTTATTACAAATAAAATGTATATGTTTTTTCCAGTTAAATTTTTAATCAACTTAAATGCCTAAAGAAAAATTAACCGTGTCTTACACAGAATTTGTCTGTCATAGAAATCTGTTAAAGAAAGCTGCTGTGTGCCAAGGATTTTGTTGGCTACTTAAACAACGTTGAACAAATGGTTTTTGTTCCCACACCAAAATATCAAACTAAAGGTTAAAATGGATTCAAAAAGTGATTTATAGAATAAAGCCATACATGTCTGTGCAGAACGTAAAGTCTCCGCAGGCGCTTTTTGCAGATTGCAGATGTGTTGGGGTCATGGTTCAAGTTCTTGTCGATCACTGTTCCCATGTACTTGTAGCTGTTAAAACTGTCTCAACAAGTGAGCCCTTAATTATAGTTGA
Source organism: Sebastiscus albofasciatus (assembly GCA_916701655.1). Classification (NCBI taxonomy): domain Eukaryota; kingdom Metazoa; phylum Chordata; class Actinopteri; order Perciformes; family Sebastidae; genus Sebastiscus; species Sebastiscus albofasciatus. Next base: position 12,448 of record CAKAOI010039753.1, read on the forward strand.
GGAGGTTGAGCGGGAGGTTTCCCTGAAGCCGATGGCCATATCTTTAGTTTTGTGAACATTTAACTTCAGGAAGTGGTTGTCACACCCCTCTACAAAGTCTTTTCACAACTGACCCATGATCGACCTCTCCATCCTGGAGTACACTATAGATTAAAACCGTGTCATCTGTGAACTTCAGGAGATTCCTGTCATCATAGTAACTCCTTTAGTCATAGAATATAGGATACTGGGGACACCCCCGGGGTGAGCATGCTGATGACATCTGCTTCTTGGATAGAGCACCATTAGCCCTGACTGCCTGAGGTCTATATGGTAAAAAGTCCAGTACCCATTTCACCATATACCCGCATCAAGATTCAAAGTGGTTTACGAGCTAAAATGTGTGGTTGTATTAAAAGCTGATGAGAAATCTACAATCTACGTAAGAGCCTTGCATGAGTTTTGTACCCTCGAGATGCTTGTACAGATGATTAAATAAAGTAAAAGTAGCATCACCCACCCCTCTCTCAGCCCGATATGCAAATTGCATCGGGTTGAACAGGCCCCTGAAACGTATCAGTCAGGATTTGATTAACCAAATGCTCAAGGTTTTGGGACCTCGTGCTGGGTAAGTGATGAGTTAAAAAGGTCAGTAAAGAATATCACATAACTGATCTGCACAAACTTTAAGAAATGTGCCAGTGATCACGTCAGGCCCAGGGCTCTTTCTAACGTTACATTTATGGAACATAGATCTGGCAGAACTCAACATATCAAACAGATCACTATGCACATTTGTAAAATCATATTTATCATAAGAGGATGGATCTGAATGGGATTGGTGATCCCCTGACTTTTCCTCTAGTGCCACATATCCGATACCTTTTGTTTTAGTAAAATATCTCAACAACTGTAGAATGGATTGGCCTGAAATTTGGTGACATTCGTGAAGTTAGAGCCATCATCTGGTGTAAAAATGAAATGTGTCCAATACTTTGCTTTAAAACCAAATACCTGTAAAACTAATGACATTCCCACCAGCCTCAGTTGAACTTTTTGTTCTAATTAGAAAATGTTACAACGCTAACACCCTAAACCAGTGGTTCTCAAACTTTTTCTGTCATTCAACCGTTTGGAGGAAGAAACATTTTCACGCCCTTCCCCAAACATCATCAACATTCCTTTCACCTTTCTTTCAGTAATTTCGGACGTGCAAATAAAAAAACTTCCACTTTATCAAACCACTTTTTTTTTTTTCTTGACGTGACGGGGTTTTATGCTTTTAAGTGTGTAATTTGTTGGGTCTCATACTGTCTGCTGCCAGAGTTGTCAGACATAAAATACACACTGTATACTCTCCTTATCTCCCAACACGTTCACCGTGAACCCAAGAGCAAGATACAGTAGGCTTAGTCATAATTCCTTTTGATTGCCGTCAGCTGAACATGTTGTCTTGTTCGTCTTAGAAGCATCGTCTGTTTTTCAGATATCTGTCCATTCTGTAAATGTACAGACTATCTGTATGAATGAACATCATATGACATCGTAACATTTGTTCCGCATCACATATCCCTTTGATGCCGTCATGCCTCTAGCGCCCCACTAGAAGGGAGCGTGCCACACACTTTGAGAACTAGTGCGCTAAACTAACATAGTCAACCGTATACCTGCTAAACAGTAGCATGTTAGCATTGCCGTTGGGAGTATTGTAGCGTGCTGACGATAGCTTTTACCTCAAAACACCACTGTGCTTAAGTACAGCTTCCACTTAGTCTTGTTTTGAACTATTCCCGTCTATCAATAATTCAAATATTTCTAATAAATATCATCACCACAGTTTTTGTACACAGCCAATAGAGTGATGCAGCATAATTCAAATGTTAATTAACCTTCTCATCACTGAGATATGCTGAACACTGTCATTTTTAGTTATTTTCTGGTCTTTTCCAAGGACGTCTGGATTTGATGTCTGAGATAGGCTTGTTTGTACTTTCTAGGAACCCCCCCCCTCCTGCCCTCAGAGTTTTTTCAAAGGTGTCCAATGATGGATAGTTCTCTGTGTCCACCCCCAACACCCTTACCTCCATTTCCCATATATCCACATGTGGCACCTCTCTGCACTGCAAAACATGTCAACAGGCCATTCACCGTTGAGTCCTCCAATCCTGTTTTCATGAGAAAATTCAGAAATGGGACAAATTGCACAATGAGAGATTCCAATGATTAATTGAAAAAACAAATCTTGAATGGAACCAGCTGTGCTGGTGGAGTGATCCATATTGTCTCACAGTTTATTTGTTTCTAATCCAACTCACCATGTTTCTAGAATCTGCTTTAATCAAGTGGAAAGGTTGGGATGGCCTTGTGGAGTGATCTAAAGTAAATCTGCTGGAGAAATCTGCATTTCCACACATTGACACAAGACAAATATAAACGCCAGCAGATTAAACGACTTGTTGAGATGGATTTTTTTTTCTGCTGTGTGGTGGCTAGCTGAATCCAAAGCCTGTCTCGGGGAAGAGAACAAATCGGCTCCTTCATGGCCCAGTGAACCATCGACTCGGTAACCAGCAGAGTCCTTCAGATTGAAAAGATGCATGGTGCTTTAAACCATTGCAGGCCTCTGCTCTCTTGCCCCCCCACCCTCCTTCCTTTCCATTCCTTGTGCTCCGGCTTGAAACCGCTGCTCCATGACACGGGGCATCACACGTAGAATAAAAATGAGGTGAGGCGGCTGGAAAATTGAACATGTTGTCAGGCCGCAATCGCTGTTTTTAGTGATTTAGGAACTGTAGGCCGCACTCGATTAGGGTCATTCATATTGGCTAATGTAAATACAGTGATAGTGGGGTTGGTCATGTGAAGAAGGGGAATGTTTGCTGAGGTTATTGGTAATGGGAGTGTTACAGTGTGGTATTTTTTAAACGGTGGTCTATGGGTTTTCCCTATATAGGCTGGCAGGATTATTACAGCGCAGCATTTTGAAATATCACCATATACGAGGAGAAAAAGCAGCTCACGTCTGCCACTTTTGTTTTATGATTTCAGCCAAGTTGCGCGGTAGTGCATACATTTCCATCATAGATGCTATCAGTGTGAATTAAACCTGTAACCCAAGCAGTGTTGGTGGCTTGCTCGCGTAAACATAAAGTATAAGCAATCATAGCTGTTACCCCTAAAAGCTTTAGAAGCAGTATAAGGCAGCATAATGTATAGGTTTTCACCTTAATCAAGGCATATTAATCTTGATTTCCACTACAAAATAAAAGCCTAGTGACTACACGTGCAATAGAAATATCATGCTCCTCATCTCTGGTGTTCTTTTTTTCACTCCTGCCTCGCCACAAATGAAAACAAATATCAGCAGATTATCTTAATACGATGGCAAAATGCGAGCGGCTTACACACACAATCTTTTATCTCCGTTTTGTGTCGTTGCCTTGGTTTAGCAGGAGAAAACAAATGAGCGTTCAAAAGCCTGTTCCCAGATACAAGAAGGCTGCGTATTCGTGTTCTTTACAGATGTGAAATATTTGCTATTTTGTTTGTCTCTAATGCTTCAAAATTAGATTTTTTACTTAACCTCAACAGGGCTGTCCTTTAATTAAAGTTCATATTGTTCTCGTAAAAATCCTGTTTTCTGGGAACAAGTGTTTTCCAGTCCAGTTCCTCATTTAACCCTCTTGACCATATAAGTCCCGAAAGCAAAGAATTCACTAGTCGAAATCTTTCCTACAGTTTTGTAAAGATACTGGATTTACATTACATAATGATATTTTTTTCAAATGATCTCACTGTCAGCGTTTAGCTGGATAAACTAAAGTAAATATTGTTTTATCCTTTTTGGTTTAATTCCATGTTGTGCATCAGAAAAATCTGACATCTTTATATAGATATTACTCCGCTGACTAAATTCAGTTAAGCTTTGTTGTCATACTTGCGTACAACAAATAGTCTTGTCATTCCAAGAAAGTGAAACTTTCTAAAGATAATGAAAATAAGATTCAATAAAAAACTGTAAAAGTTATGTGCAAAATCATTTAAGAGGAGGGATACTTACACACATACAGTACAAACAAAGGAATTACACAAAACAAACAAATATCCTCAGAGACAGTGATAACTGGTTGCTCTGTGTACTCAACCGTAGATCAAAAACGTGCCGGGTGCTCTTGGAAAATGGGGGGAAAAAAACAGGATTCCACCCATAAAACAGGAAGGTACGGAAAGATATTGACAGATTCAAACTTCCTGGATCAATAACTCATAACCGAAACGTTGTTAAAACACATACGAGGGCTCTTTCTAACCGTAGTGAGGTAGACAACGAGCTACAACCTCATTTTAATCACAACAAGCCCTTAATCCTCCGAGCTGGACACGTTACATTGGTCTCGATGTGCAGCCACTTGTGAGACGAGTGGTCAGGGACCGTCTACAAAGTGCAACGCCGTAAAGATAAAAATATTCAATAACTTCAGTATTATACAGTGTAGTACCACCAAAATTACTTCACACATCAATGGTCTCCTCATAGTTGTACTACAACACTTAGTTTGGAAAAAAATATGCTTTTGCATAATTTTGGTGAATATTTAATGGGAAAAATACAAAAAAAATATATAATATATCTTTCTAACTTTACCGAAGTACATCATCTAGGGGGGCTCCGTACATCAGCAATGCGTGAACTGTCAGGAATGATTGGAAGAAGTGCACTATGAAGTAACTCTTTCTCTCAAGTTACTAACTCGAGGGAACAAGTTACTAACTTGAGGGCACGAGTTAATGAAAATGTTCTTCTAGGGGTCTATTGGGGCTCCATAGGAAGGCAATCCAGGCACTCCAAAATCTTAGAACAAGCGTCAAAGAGGAAGGAAATATTATAAAGCCTTTATTATAGTGGCTAAATTGTTAAAAAAGCCAACATGTTTCGACCACCATAGGTCTTCATCAAGGCATTTAACAAACAGACAAAACAGGTGTGGCATCACCTATATAGTATCAGCAATCAATGGGAGGCAATCACATGACCCGGATAATAACATGGAAGGTGAAACAAAATAACTCTGATAGAACAGAAAAGAGCACCAGCACCTCGTAGTGTGTGCGTGTGCGCGCTGTTGTGTTCAAGTAGTTTTCTCGCATATTAAAGTCAAACATTAAAGGACAGTAAATAAGTTGTGCTTAGCAGGCGTAAACGTTCTGCTGGAATGTCTACTAAAACAACAGCAAGTGGTCGCGACTCGCTCTCCCTCACTAATTAACTGCTCAGGTCGTTAGAAGTCAACCTCGCTGCTCGGGGCCGACCTTTGACCCCCTGATAGCCGTTATGCTGTAATCGTCGTGTCGGCATCTCAGGCTGGTCGGAGCATGTTTGAAAAAGACGGTGATAATGTCTTATCTCACACAAACAGACCTTTCTCTCACACCCTCTCTTTAAATATAAAACACAAGCTTAAACACACACACACACATACACACACACACACACACACACACAGTGTTATACATCTTCTCAGTCACCCACTTTCTTGCATTCCCGTTCGCAAACACATGCTGCATAAACTCCCACATGTCTCACCAACTCTCTTATCATAGTCACACACCCACATAGACAAACAGACATACCCACCTCCCCAAATGAGTAACAGCATCCTGACTGCTACTCCGGGTCACTGGTCACACTCTCCGTGACCTTTAGGCCATGATACCTTCACTTTTCCTTTGCTTTCATCTGTTATGTTAGATACATGTTGATCCACTGGATTTCCATTTGTATTCCCCTGTTCTGTGTTTTCAACCTGGGTTGATGACATGAATCCCTCCCCAGCAAAGTTTCTGCCCCTGGATATAAGAAATAAGGTATATGTAGTGCGAAAAAACATGAAAACATGAAATTAGGACCTAAATGTCTTCTTGAACTTTAAAACACTTTCAGGACATCATGACAACATAGTGTGAACATTTGTCTCATTCTAAGTAGGGAAAATAAATCTAAAGCCCCTTTCCCACTGGACAAAAAAAACACAAACACCCACTAACATCTGGCTTTTGTCTTCAGTGGGAAAGGTTACATTCGGCATTTATTGCAAGGAAGAACATACTATCATCTTTTTCCAGCTGACCCCCAAATACACAAGCAAAAATACAAACAAACGCTTATGTAAATAACCAAAACTGCTCAAATTTTGGCAGAAAAGTTTGTGCCCATGTACTGTAGGATTCCAGGGTTTTTAAATGAACTGAACTAAAAGAAACTCTCTGTGAGTTCCCTTTTGTGAAGTAGTTCAGAGAATTATGAGATGAACTAATCAGGTTCTTAGAAAAGAGAAATATCAAAAAAGTGTTGCCAAGAAACGCTTGTTGTTCCAGTGAAAGAGGAACTCCTGGAAATAGTTCACACAGCTGAAGAGCTGTAATACTGTATTAGAAACTTTAGGCTTGTTGTCGTTTTTATCAGTTTGGCTTTTATTTTTGCTGTTTTTATGTAGAGGTTTGAAAAGTGATTGATTCTCATTGTTTTTAGTGTCCTGTTAAATCAGTAAATCTTACCGTAGAATACACTGTATAATATATTGTACGGTGTCTACAGAGTCCAATACAACGCCACAAACTGCCATCCTCCCTCTCTCTCACACACACTAACAGAGTCGTTGGACAGTGTTTCTCTCTTGACAAGCAGCTCTTCTATCACTTGACAAAGTATCAGGGCTTCTAGAAGTGTCAGATTTTGGGACTTGCACTTAAGCCTTCCCTCGTATAGCCGCTCAGTGCCAAGCAAGAGCTTAGGCTAAATCGATGATGACTGTGCCAAGAGAGAGAATGAGAAGGGAAATTTCAGAGAGCTGCCCCTAAAAATAAGAGAGGCAAACATCATTCAGTGCAGAAATATACGAGGAACGCAAGGAGTGTTATTTTCCCTCGAAAACCTGATCCGGATGGGTACTGTAAGAGGATCAGCATCTCAGCCAAAAAAAAAGTTTGGTTCCAAAACAAGATATCTATCATATGAAGAAAAACCTCAAATATTAAAACATTAGCAAAAGTATCCTAAAAAAAATTTTTAATTTGGAAAATGGAGGTACTGTATAACTCCTGGATGCATATCTTAAAATGTCATCCACATCTTTAACTCTTTAAATACACAGGGAGCACTACTGTTAAGTGATAACTCCGTATATTATATTATTCATTCATTCATTCATTCATTCATTATCCGTAACCGCTTATCCTATTCAGGGTCATAGAGACAGACAACCATTCACGCTCACATTTACACCTACGGGCAATTTAGAGTCAACAATTAACATGCATGTCTTTGGACTGTGGGAGGAAACAGGAGAACCCGGAGAAAACCCACACTAACATGGGAGAACATGCAAACTCCTCACAGAAGGGCCCCAAACTGGATTCGAACCTACGACCCTGCGATATTATATTATATTACATTTTATCATATCATATCATATTATACACAATAAACAAATGTTGGATGGGACAAATTCTTCAAAAATATAAATTAATTCCAGGTGTAAGATCAAATTAAATCAGGTATAAAACAATTAAAATGTGTATGAAAAGGGTTACCTCACATTATCATTTAACAAACACATTGCATATAAGGTGGATGAAAACACACATCTGGTCAAAATGTAGATGTTTAAACTCCTTTTAATATATGTTACATTTGCCTTTCAGTGAACCTGGTTTGCTGAAACTGTTGCTTAATATATTTGGCATGACCTGATCTGATAAACACTGACTCGCTGTATTATTGCTGTTGTTGGATGGAAACCTTTTACATGTGACACTGTTCGCCTACTGAGTTATGGGGCCCAAATCCTACTGACAGGCAGAAAAAGGTATGACTTTCAGCAGATATGACTCTGCATCTAATGTCACGGCTCTTTAGATAAGGGACAAGTTGATGGAAATCCGATTTTTTGCAACAGCCTTGAAAATCTCTGATTTGTTCTGCGATGTTGATGATAAAGTCCTGAACTTGTTCTGAACTTGTTCTGAGGTTTGTAACATCGAGGAGAGTTTGTGTCGTGTGTACTCCTTGACTGAACAGATTTCATATTTCAGCCAAGCTGAAGGTTAAAGACATGTACAAATCATGCTAATGATTACCATAGCAAACTGCTGCAACATATTCTCATAAGATTCATACGATGAAAAGTTATTCCCCATTTTTCATGCTTTTTTTCCTACGAATGTCGAGCGTCAGTTTACACTCCAGCCTTTTCAAAGATAAACTTCCGTCTTCACAGGAAACGACTTAGTTAGGTTTAGGCAACAAAACTACTTAGGATTAGGGTGTTTTGGGTTAAAATAACACTGGAAGTGGCGTAACTGAAGTAGCCTGCAGAAGTTATGTGACAAATAAATCAACATTGACTTCTGGTTTCACACGGGGTACGAACACCGGTCTTCTGGACAGAATTCCGATCTTTTTTGACCCACCCCGACCTCCTCTCTACATGGCATTAGGAGAGCTTTATGCTGCCGTGTTCACAATTACGTGGATGACATACAAATTTATTTTGTATTACATCATTAAAATTACAGTGCATTTACTTTTCGTAGGTATAGCTATATGAACAGTGTATGAGAACAGCCTGACCGCTGTGATACCTAGTAAACTAGCTGACAATGTTCTTTATTTCTTCCACCAAGGAGGTTGTTTTCGGTTTGGTTCATATGTTTGTCTGATGTCAGCAGGATTAGGGAAAAACTACTTCCCCAATTTTTATGAACCTTGGTGGAAGGGTGTAGCATGGAAGGAGCCATTAAAATTTGGAGCAGATTGGCCCTGATGGAGGTCTGCGCTCTCCGAGTGCTCTTCTAGTTTACTCTTGTTTTTTTATCCTCATACTTAGAAATACCATTTTAGTGAGCGAGGCCTTGTCAGCTATAACATTTTAATTAAAATACTCTTGAGAAGTCTATAATATTATCATATTCCTTTAGTTCATAAATAATCATATTCTCTACTTATTAGTTTGGTTTCAGAAAGAACCCTTTAATTTCAGTTGCCCTGAGTCAACCATAATATAATTTCAAAGAAACTTTATGGTTTAAGTAATATTTACACACGTGCAGCTTTAACGTATTCAGTGTGGACAGAGAGCATCCGATGTGGTGCGACAGTCGGGCGCTCGCATCCAGTTAGGACACAGTGTTAGTTTATAACCTGTTTTTGTGGCCGTAACAGCATGTGTATGCGTGTGTGCGAGCCTGTGCGCATAAAGTGGCAGTATGTATACACCTCTCTGTCAGTTTATTTCTTTCATGAAATATGATAATGTTAAATATACACCTAATAAAGGCTATATGAGGTGAAAAAAATGCCCCCCCCCCCGTTAAAGCTGCTTGCCTGTCTGCTCCTAATACTCTGGCGCCGACACTGGCGAAGGCCCTATTGAAACTGTATTACTATTGTAATTTTCTATGAAGAAACATTTTTTTTAAATGATTATTTTTGCTTGTTAGTTTTCTAAAAAAATTACATTTATATTCACAAAAAGTAGTGATGACAAGATCCCAATAACAGTACATACTGCACATATATATATATATATATATATATATATATATATATATATATATAAGTA
>CAKAOI010039755.1:0-25450 GCA_916701655.1 Sebastiscus albofasciatus
ATCTTTATGTCTTTTCCACCATCTGTGTGACAGAAGTGAGCAGTGTGTGCGTGTGCATAATTAATAGGGTGGAAAAATAGGCCACAAGTAAGGATGGGGAATGGAGATAGGTAACACCCAGCACTAAAAGATTTTTCAAATCTTAACAGATGTTGAAAATGTGAGAGACCTCACACATAACGACATGTTATGATAAATTTAACATTTTTGTTCCTATAGTTTGTGGAGAGCAACGATTTGGCCAAAACAGCACACCACACGCTAACAGATTCCATTCATGAACAAGAGTCCCAACTAAAAAAAGAAGAAAATCTCGCAACATCTCTCGTGATCAAATGTGACTTTAGTGTAAACACACATGGCGGACGGCGCTCAGGAAGAATTAGCGATGTTAGTTTTTGCACTACTTTGTACTGAAAATTCACGAAGGATGGATGGATGAAGTCATGGAGACACGTTAAATAAACACTCATGTTGTTGCCACAAATTAACAAGTTGATCCTCCATTTCTGAGGTCTATCTTACTACTACTTTATGCTTCATGTTTTGCATAAGCTCACGCATTAGCTGCCATAACTGCAGTGGTTGTCCTTCCTTCTTCAGTCAGGTTGGTTCTCTATCGTTCTTTCCCACATGACTGCGTCATCGGCTGTCCTCTGGGTTCCCCACACACAACAGGATATTCAATTGTAAATATTGAACATGTTTAGGATGGACTTCCGAGCCGATCGGGGGATGTAAAAAACACTCTTAACATACCTCACAACACAGGAATATCTGGAGAGATATTCTTTAGATCCATCAAAACATTCGAGGCTTTGCTGACGATTGTCTGGAGGGAAGAATCAGGCCCAAAATCGTCTTGATTCTCCGTAGTGTGTGCCCGGCATTAGCCTGACAAAATGCAAAGGAGCATCCGCAAAAATTCACTCACAAAGTTCACTGTCGTCGCATCTCTCTCGCCGCCCCATTCCTCCATTCACATCTTTTCTTCCAATTTCTCCTTTCTTTCCCTTTATCAAAGAAATTGAGAGCTGCTTCTCAGAGCAAGAAAAAAAAGAAGTCTGTCTCACTCCACTGGCCAAAGTAATAGAGAAATGACTGGAGCAACAGGCAGCGGTTATTTACAGCTTTTATTTATTTATTTGTTTAGACGTTATCTGGCGCCGGGGCTGAGGAAGGGGAGAAAAGCAATATTCATTTTTTTTAATGGGGCTGCCCTCCACAGATAATGTCCCAGTGTTATTTCCTTTCTCCTGGATTTCTCTTGCAACAAAGTGTGCTGGGAATGCAAAGTGCTGCTCTTGTTCTTCCAACCAGACAAAAATGAAACTATTCTTTATTAGAAAACCAAACTATTACACGGCAGGAATTCATTTTCTACTTTAACAGATTTTAATTATGTGGGTAGTACCTTGACTATTTCATTTTGTTTGCTTTATAATACTGATATTATAGGATGAAGCCAGTATGTAGAAATATTCAGGCTTTAAAAGTTTCCTTTAGCACAAACTATCTAGTGTATCACATGTGATAATTGCCCTATTGTGAGGAACATAACCACATCTCAAAACAGCGTGCATTTTAAAAAAAACCTATCCACGTTCCTCCTGTCTTCATCCAACTGTGCCTAAAATAATTTTGTGTATACACTCCTAGACACAGATTTTACACGTTGTGCGGTGGGACCGCTCATTAAGGCAAACTGCTGTACCACTTTAAAATTAATGACTTATTGTACACTAAATAATGTGCCCCTAGAAATGAGAAGGTTTCCTTTTAATGAGCTGCTTTGGTACTGCTCCTCCGAGTCCCTTGTGGAGACATGTTGTCAGAGCTAGACGAACTGACATGCTGCCAGGTTGATTCAGCAGGCAGGCTGTACCCAGCTAACACATCCACTCATCTAACTCCCTTCAGCACTGGCTCTGCCTTTTATTCATTTTCCCATTTCTTTTTGATCTGCCCTTTCTTTTTCTTTTTTTTGGTTTCACTTGTTTTCTCACAGTTTTGGCGGGTCTGTGTTTTATTCATGTCCTGTTTTGATCTCCGATTCTCTGTCCTCTTCGACTCCATCTCTTACAATGCAATCACGTCTGTAGAAAAGTAAAACAGTGAAAACGTAATATAAGATGCTTTAAGATAGAAAAAGTCCTTAATAATACTCATACATGTTGCGTGGACCCCGGAAGTACAAAATAAATTAACAGGAATAATAACATGTTTCAATTAGGGCTGTCAGTAGATTCAAATATTTATTCGCAATTAATGTGTGATTGTCCAGAGTTAATCACAAATTAATCACACATTTTTTATCTTTTTAAAATGTGCCTTAAAGGGGAGACTCGTGGGTACCCATAGAACCCATTTTCATTCACATATCTTGAGGTCAGAGGTCAAGGGACCCCTTTGAAAATGGCCATGCCAGTTTTCCCTCGCGAAACTTTAGTGTAAGTTTGGAGCGTTATTTAGCCTCCTTCCCGACAAGCTAGCATAACATGGTTGGTACCAATGGATTCCTTAAGTTTTTTGGTTTCATATGATACCAGTATTTTCACTCTAGCTTTGAAGGCTGAGCCCGCTACGACCAAAAAATCCCACAAGTTGTGTTAATGCGTAAAAGAAATTGGTGGTGTTAAAACAAAGTTGCATTAACGAGTTAACTTTGAAAGTACTGGAGAAGCCAATCTAATACTAAAACTAAATTATAATAGAAACAGCTTTTTGACATCTGCATTTATCTTTGAGTGTCCAGATACGCCATGGTACCTGTATGGTAAAAGTGTTGAGGAGGGCAAAACCAATCTCCATGTAAATGAGAAAATTCCATCTAATATCAGCGAGGTATCCAAAGTCCAATGTCCTGAAATATAGATTATTCAATCTTGCAAGATTTCTCTTCATAGATTTAATTGATTTTGTATAAACTGTAAATGTTGTTATGCCTCTTCAGTTTCAGTACTCTGATGGTATGATAATACGGAGCTGCAGTGAACATTACAATACACATTACTGTACAACCTGGCTTTTCATTTTACATTAGTATGTTGTCAGTATGTTTTCTTCCAGCAGCAGTTAGAGAAATGAGTTCATGAGCCTACTTCTCACTTGATTTATTACCTCAGTAAACATTGTAAACATGAGTTTACGGCCAAAATGCCAAACTTGAGGCTTCAAAGCGGTAGTCCACAAACCAATGTGTGACGTTGAGGTGACTACGTCCACTTCTGACATACAGTCTATTGTGAAACTTCCCTATTAAATAAATATTAATACAAAAAAGCCAACACTGATAACCAGGCTCTCACTGTTAAGAGTTTTTAGAAGCACTGGGACACAATAAGAACAAGTACTCACAATAGAGAGGCGAAGTCATGGTGCAATTCAAAAGTCTCTCACCGTTGACTATCTTGTGTATTTTTTCCGAAGTAAGGTCTCGTGGTGGTCAGAAGGGGCGGGACTTCACCTCTCTATGTGGCATTTGGGGTTAAATGAAAGGGAGTGGCATCCCCATTGTTCAGACATGATTAGGACCAATACATTTGATCAAGCCTATATCAGTGCACACTTGATAAGAAGCGTATTTATCTCCTTACCTCAGGCCATGTAATATTTAAACCAACTGATTCATCTGAAAACATCCAAGCATCTTATTCAATTTTCGGTCCTTGGCAAGTCATTTTAATCTACAGGGTACAGTTTCCATAGTTCCTTCCTTCAGAGGAAAGATGAAACAAACAGATGAAAGACGCAGAGAAACAGATGAAAGCAAGTGAACAATTACACGCCACCCATTAATCTACTGAAACTCAGGAGAAAGGGGAGCGTTTTTTAAGACTACCCCGGCGGTTCAGTCTTACCTATCGCAGCTCATGGAGAAGGTTAATGATTTGTTTGAAAGCTAGCTCACTGCTCCTGGGTGGGAAGCATGAATAGAAAACAGTGAGACAAACAAGCCCAGCCAGGTGTGCACGCTGCTAGGCAGCGAGATTGGAACAGAGCCGCAGAGCCAGCCGGCATGGCATTCAGATAGGTGTGAGAGGTGCCCTTCTCTGCCTCTAATGCATCCGGGGGTGGTTGATTGATTTTTTGCGCAGAAGCGGGTGTCTTAATGTCCTAATGCATTGCTCTGTCACAGAGGGCTGCCTTGGCAAGCTGCCCTTTCCACAGACTGATCTGCCGCTCGATTGGATGAGACCAGGGTAAATAAATAAAGAGGGAGGCCGGGAGAGGAGGACTGGAGGACTGGAGAAGGATGGGCAGCAAGCATGATTACACCACCAGATAAACATAAACACATGCGCACACACACAGACACGTGCACACATTATTCTCCTATAAAACACGCTTCCAAACAGTTGTCAAATACACACACTGGAAGATAATTCCACAACTGTGTTTGTTGTTTCTTTACTGGATATTGATTTGACAAGTGAGGCCTGGTTCATTTCAGGCCACAGGCTCCTGTTGTTGTTCTGTTCCTGAAGTAGGATAACACCAAAATCAATATATTGTGTGACAGCATTTTCATGTGCTTTTACTTTGGTGAAAAGAGGCTCATACTTTTGTGTTATTGCAACTCTGTCTCTTAAGAATTATGTTCATACAGTATGCGTACGTTATGCTGTAGCGGATTACATTCATTGGCAATTCAGAGCCAATGCAAAACGTTGTGTGATGTTTATATAGTGTGTGTGGAGGTTAGAGGGGGTCATGTATATATATATAAGTGGAAAAAAAACAGTACTTATTCACATGTTGGCGAGTGGATCCACCGGTATCAGCAATCTCTTGCTACTTGCTACTTCCAATTTATTCATTATTTCTTGCAGCATGTTAAACTGCGTCAGTCATAATCAGCTGTGGTTTCATCACTATTTCTATAAATGGGCTATGCATCTTCTATAGTAGGCCTATAATAGTCCAATGATATTCCAACTGGACCATTATAGGGTTAAGGTGGTATGGTATGTATATTCACCCATAGTGTTAAAAGTTAAAGTGCTTTCCTGTATTATTTGTAGCCTATAGTAGGGTATCATTCAGGTTTTAGGAGCACTTCCCCTCCCTGCACTGCCTTTCTCGCATCCCTTCACCAAATGCCCTCACACTTCCCAACTGTCCCAGATACCTGACTCTCACTTCCATCTGCTCATTTCCCCTCATCAGCCCTGCAGTATATAACCAGTGGGCAACCTCCGGGTCTGAAAAGTGAAGTGTCTTAAACTTGCATTCTTTCTAACAGCCAGCAGGGGGCGACTCCTCTGGTTGCAAAAAGAAGTCTGATTGTATAGAAGTCTATGAGAAAATGAGCCTACTTCTCACTTGATTTATTACCTCAGTAAACATTGTAAACATGAGTTTATGGTCTCCATCGCTAGTTTCAAGTCTTCTTCAATACAGCATGATGTTCATTTAGTAAATTATGGTCCCATTTAGAGTCAAATAGACCATAAAGCAGGGGATGCTTTAGGGCGGAGCTACCTTGTGATTGACAGGTCGCTACCACGGTGTTGTCTGGTCTTGGAGTTATCCGCGTTATTGTCGTAGAACTTTAACCCTTTCACAGTGTGTTTTCAGTTCATGAAAGTTAATTATAACACTTTGGTCGCCCAAAAATGTCTTTATTCAGCGTTCGGTTGTACTCCACCCTTTGGTGTAACTTCTGGTTGCAAATAACCAATATGGCGATGGCCAAAATACATGATGGCGACCGCCAAAATGCCAAACTCGAGGCTTCAAATCCACAGTCCACACAAACCATTGGGTGACTACGTCCACTTCTTATATACAGTCTATGAGCAGGACATTGTTTCCTGTAAAAACATGTTGCTGTTGAGTTAATGGCCACAATAACATATGCAAAGCTGAGTCAAGTGAACAAGTTTAATTTATTTGGTTAATAGTATGAGCCGACCCTTTGAGAACTTTTGGGCGCTTTGTGTCACTGACACTGTGCGTCCTTATCCTAAGTAGCCTTTTAACCATGACCGCGGTCTTTCTCTAACCTTAACGGAGTAGTTTTAATTGCCTAATCTTTTATTCAGCATTTCTCGCTGCTCTAAACAAATATTGTAAGAATAAACAACTGAAAAAAAATGTCTGCAGGCAGCATTTTGAAAATACATTTAGTGAGAATATGCTGTCTGATACGGTGAAGAAAAACACAATCTATGTGGCATTATGTTTCCCTGGCGTATATTTTACCAAATACTTACATATGGACATAATTAATGCAGCAGATGAGGTTGTATATTCTGATGTAGATGAAGCTACAAAGTCACAAATATCTCTCTCATTAATCAGCTCTTGCTTACTGTAATGTTACTGCACTATTAAAATAAATGAGCACCACTCAAGTCTTACTGTTTATTGGCTTTCATTAACAGCTTTTACTCCCATGGCTTCTAATGAGAAATTACAGTAAGAAAAAGCTATCGTTCACATCCAAGTCGTCTCGGAGACTTTAAGTGGGCAAATTGTTCATTATTGCCCCCTTTGGTGTGATCGATTTGTCGGCTGTGTTGGGCGAGAACGTCACAGTTTTCATAAAAATGTCATACCTGTAGGATTTTATAGTTTTACTTTCACCAGAAGTTTTTTTTTCCCTCAGATGGAAGGGGATCATATCAGCAACAACAAAAATAATACGCATCATATGGCGATGATATATAACACGCCTGCAGACTGTAGAATCTGGCATCCTACCGCTGGCAGCCAAGTCCTGCAAGTGCCAATTTCTGTCTCGAGAGAAATAACTCTTCAAGAAGAAAAAAATTGTAATTTGCGGCTTCAATGGAGTGTTAAAATGTAATGACCCGAGGTGGAGCAGTGTGCAAAAAAAAAAAAAAAGACTTGGGAATTAGCCTGCATCAAAGGAGTTTTTGTGAGCTCCTTCACCCCCTCCCCACCTCACTAACACACAATAAACATAAACAATAATTGTTAGAAATGATGTGCACGTGCTTCTACAAGGAGAGCGCTCTGTATAGACTGACAGGCTCATGTTGGGATAAAACAGACACTGGCTCGGTTTTGTTGCCACATACTTTAACTCTGCGCTGCCCCTGTGCCCTTTCACTGTAAACTCTGTTATGCTCATGGAAACTATAGACACGGGGTTTTCTTCCATAGCAAACAACACGCTCACTTGACTGCTCTCAATGGTACTGGAGGAAAACCAATATAACATTTGAGTGCAAATGGCAAACTCTCACTGCAGGAAGTGTAAACTGCGGGGCGCAGGCTCGTCTCTGCTGCGATGCCGAAGTCAGCGCTGAACTCTCAACCCGCAATCATGGCGCCCTCCCTGGCCTCTCTCTATGTGTCTTTCTTTTTCTTTCTCTCAGCGCAAACTGCATCAACTGTAGGGTAAACACTGTGGGTCAGGTAAAATAAAGGGTTCGCTTGTTTGTATTTTCCCTCAAAGCTCCAGAGAGGAGCCAGTGCGCCCGCCGACTTACTCGCCGCCGTGGCTTGCTTTGGAGAAAGTTCCCCATCGGGTGCCAGCATGACTGTAGCCTCACAGCAAAGTGCTCATAAGTGCTGCCTCGGTACTGCAATGGATAGCAAGAATATGCTGTTTGTGCATGTGTTCTGTGTCTGCGAGTGGGTGATTTACTCCTCCCTTATGCTTCAAACACATTACAAACCCTGTCTTTTCGCTGTCAGTAGCTGCCAAAGAAAAGCCTCCCCAATTTTGCAATGACAAGTGCCAGTGGTTACGCAGCATCCCCGAGATCTGTAGCCTGACATTAATGCCTTTTATACAGGGCTTAAAGTGCACTCCATAGCCCTCTCATCCTCACTGTGCTGGAAGCGGACTCGAGCAGGTAACTTTCAGGATGAAAATGTGAGCCAGCTCAGATTATCGGCCCGCTTTAAAGTAAACAGAATCCTCTGGCATGCTCACGTGTAGCAATCTGCTCTCTGTCAGGTGTTTCTGGATTCCTACGCAGCTGCAGACTATCCACCACACTGCAGTGTGTTCTACTTACAGACTCATTTCATCTCATTTATTTATGGAAAGTTATGTGCAAGAATCTCATGTTATATTCCCTGTGTATGTACAGATATTGTTTTGAATGTTTCTCCTATATGATGTTGTTAGAGTTACTGCTAAATGAAGAGGATTACATTAAATGTAATCACATCACTTTAATCCTATTGCTCGTAATCCATTTATGTTTCACCCCGACAGGAAGTCATTGGCTTCTAATTACAAGTCCTTTTTTAAATTAGAGGTAATTATCTCGTTGGCTTCTAATCCCTGTCATATAGTATTTTCAAATACTGTTCTACAATTTCTTTTGACCTCCGTGGAGGATGGAGTTTAACTCATCATACTTCCAACATTTGGTCATGTAAGAACATTTTAAACTTTATTATAGTTCTTCATATGCATCAATGAAATTTGACCTCTGCATTTAACCCATCTTTTGGAGCAGTGGGCTGCTTTAAAGTGTACGGGGAGCAACTTGGGTTCCTGTGTCTCACTCAAGGACACTTTGACGTACAGTCAGAACCGGGAATCGAACTGCCAACCTTGCGGTTAAAAGACGATCACTCTACCCACAACAAATTTTAAAATTGGTCCAGTAAGAGTCCTTGAGCGAGATACTGAACCCCAAGTTTCTCCCCGGGCGCTTCACAGCAGGCCACTGCTCCTGAGGATGGGTTAAATGCAGAGTTCAAATGTCATGTTTGTACCTGTATGTATATGACGAATCTAATAAAGTTTACATTTTTTAAGGTGACTTGTTGCCGGTAGACAACGGTGGAAAAGTGAGTGAGAGTTGGAAAATCAGAGTGCCAATGTTGTCGGAGTTTGTTTCGTTGGAGTACAGACAGCAAAGATCAGTGTTGTATAAACGATTTTCAATGTCATGAATGAATATTTAGATGATTTCGACAATGTGGATGAAGCCTAACCATCTCACGAGACTTTGGTTAGACTTGGGTAGACACAATAACAAACAAGCAAAAGGAAAATAAAAACGTTTTATTTCTCTGTAGCATCCTTTTTCTTAATGTTATCAGCAATTGAATTATAATAGCAATCTGAGCCATGTCCAAAATCCAAAAGTCAACATTTATTGAAACAATATATAATCATTTCAAACTGACATGTTTTTATCAAACAAAATATTGTGCTTCAATCCATATTTGTTGGCATTTAGCCATTCAAAAACAAAATTTTCACTGCGGTCAAAAGACAGTTTTCTCTCCCGCATGCTGCACACAAAGGACGGACCTGTATTAACAGGGTGGACTAACATCAATCAAACGCAATTGACGAGTTATCTGTGATTTAATAAAAAAAGACCAGCTTGATGCCGACATAAAATATGACAACAGACATTCGGAGCTTCATCCAAAAATCTCAATAGAAGCTTAGAATGTAAAAAACTACATTGGTTACAGCCATAATTAAACTACAACACAGCTTATTTCTTTTTTTGGAGCCTCCGGAGGCGTCCGCTCAGCCCTTTCAGACAGAGCGATCAGATATCAGTCGGATCTCAATATGGACGTGGAGCCACATATCACTTCCAGGTCTAAATGTAATCAGGTTAAATCATATTTAGATACAATCTGGATATGAGACGCATTTGGTGTAAAGGGGTCTTTGTAAGGGTCATTGCAAGGTATAAAGGGGGTCTTTTAGTGGACTATTGCCTGGAATTGTATGCTGTAGTATCAAGATTTCCTGGAAATTAGAAAACTAATGGACCAAGCCCAAAGCATGGAAAACAGCCCCAGACCAAAAGTACACAAAAGTCTGTGGAGTATTTGACCAAGGCTTGTCCTCCACTCGTGCTGGGCTTCTGTTTGGTGTCAGAAAAGTACCAGCTGGGGCCTACAGCACTGAGCCATGTCAGCTTTGGTTATATTGTTGTTTTTGAGATTTTCTTGATATTCAGTCACGAGGCAGTGGATTTACTGTGGGAAGCGATCATCAGTCCCCTGGCTGTCATAGCAACAATACCGTTTACCGCTTCCATTGTTGCGAGTGACCTGTCATCTTTCAACTTCACTCACACGGTGGTCGCCCGGTTGAAGTGGTAATGGCCAGAAATGGAGGTCAGATCACACAGGGTCATTATCTGCAAAGGCACATGAGATGATTATCTCTGCAGCTGTTCTTTATGGGTCACTGTAGACTGCTGTTAAAGCTGTCAGTCAGAGAGGAATAAGTCGGGTCCTCCCTACGGTTAGGGCTCATCTACAATATGAACACCCACGCACTAGTAAATGTCATCGCACTGGCTGAATGCAAAAATACAGACTAAAAAAACAACATCAGTAAACCCTCCGTGACAACGATGCCCCCTCTTTTTGTATGCATGCTAGACATTTTGATTAATAATATACACTTTTGGTGCTAGGTGTTTGAATGCCAACTCCCTGTCCTTTTGAATTTCACATAATGGCAGGAGGCTACTCGGAGTCCAGGCAAGGTCAGATGAGAAGAGTCAGAGGGAACTATAGGGAGTGCATAATCACCGGCAAGGCACTGTATCTGCTTCTACAACTTCATCAGCCCGGCCACTAATTAAGACTAATTAGAAGGCGCTGGGGAAACAGGCAGGCTCAAAAAACTTAATTAATGTGAGGACCCATGATGTCTGGGCATAACAACTTCCTCAGCACCTGCTTAGCATGAGACAGCACATTAACCTACGGTTGCATGCGGGTCTCCAGACGCCACGCAGACATCCAGCAGAATCTTTAACCAGCTGATGCAACCTTTGATTAGCAGTGCAATCCGAGCTGGTCATGCCACAGCCACATTGATCGGTTGATAAATGGTCTTGCTCCGTCCATAGCAATAACCTCAGTCATTATGAGCAAGAACATCCCTGTAGCCTGCAGGCATGTATTTCATGGATAATCAAAGTAACCTTTTTAGAAATGCTTGTTGCAATTAATGTGCATCAAAAAAACAGTTGTTGTGCTGATTTTATTATTTTTGGGTCTGTTTTTCTGTCATAGCTCACCAGCACGATGAATAATGAGTTGCCCCTGTGACTCTCAGACAATGGAGATGTCAGTGGAAAGTGTGTGTGCCTTTGTGCACGCATGCACATGTCAATTCACTGTTTATTTTACATCCATGTTCTGATGTGGGCGAGACGGAGAAAGACTATGACAAACCTGAAGAAATGTCAAACATACAAACAAGTACTGAAATGAGAAACTCTCGACAGACCTACCTTTACCTCTTACTCTATTGTACAAGTCTTTTGAGAGCATCCTTTGTTCTTGTGTTGTATGTTGGTACGGAAATTCCAAAATCAGTTACAGGAACAAACTAGGAAACATTTTTTAGACCTGTGGGAAGATCACGGGGATGCAGCAGTCTGGTCTGTACCACATACCTGACAAACAGGTATGTTGTATCTGCCTGGATACATCTCATCCACTTTCAGTGGAATTAAAGACTCCCCATTCTGGTTGTAGATACAGATATCCTAAGATCAGAACCAGCCGCATTAAGAAGTCATTAATTTCTATGGCAATAGCCCAACTTAACGAGCTGCAGTAACAATAACAAGACAATAACCCCTTTTAACTAGTTTTAACAAGCTGGTGTATGGCGATGTGCAACATAGGGTCGTGTGATTCTGTGTATTGGCAAGAATCTGGCGATACGATCATGATACAGGGGTAACGATTCAATATATTGCGATGTATTGCGATACTGTAAGCAAGGCAATATAGGGTCATGTGACCCATGGAGACAAAGGTGTCAGTGAGCTAATTTTTGGTAGCCTTGCTAGCTTGTCTAGAGCATACATCTGTCCTTGAAAAGTAAATCAAATGCTGTACATTACAAGGAAAAACCAAGTTAATGCTGTTATCAACCTGACACGTTTCTTGAACAATGCAAACAATTTTAAATGTAAAAAAAAGATGATTATGTGAAGCCAATCTCTCTCTGACATTATCAAACATAACTTCTTGTTAAAGGTGCTCTATATGATATCCAGAGCATTAATATAGCATCAAACAACTATTTGCTATGTAAAGATATAGAGGAGTAATGTCTACCTGAGCAGATTATGAAGTCACTCTCCCTCTGTGTGTGTTGTAATCTGAGCTTCTCTGTGATTTGTTGACATATCCGGGCTGGCAGCACATGCCTTTTAGTGCATGTTAGTGCATGTGCCCCACTAGCTAGCTCACGGTTGCTGCTCTGCACTCGATCATACGGCAGTTACAACTGATAACGACGTCCTAACCGACGGCACCATTGTGAATGTATAGCACCCACTCTGGTTCCCCCTCAGGTAAACACTGTAAGGTCTGTCAGCACTGTTAGCAGCATTAGATACGAGACGCCGACTCAGCCGTCGTTGAGGCAATAGAAATGCTTCCAATCTCGCATTTAGCATCTTTAAAACAAACAACATTTTCCGATCCCTATAAATATAAATTGCTTTCCAATTTCTGCATTTCTGTCATTTTCAATAACACCTGCTAATGCCTCGCAGGTCTTAGCAGACCGAAGGGAATTGTGTTTCTATTAAATACCTTTAAGATCAAAGTTCTGCCACTAAAGCACCACAACAACATTTTAAAAATCCCATTAAAACCACCCAACCTCCTATCAGTCATAAAACTCCCTGTCGCCTCCTCTCACATGTTAAGATGTGGAGTCTTGCCGGTGTGCAGTGAGGGGAAAGGCGAACCTCTCGGTGAGTTGAGTGATGCGGAGGGAGCCAAGGTCAAGGAGAGGAGTAAGAATTGACAGCATTGATGTTCCTCCCACTGTGTTATCTGGGCCTGACAGACTGCCGAGTCACAGGGAGGCAGCGCTCCTTTTAGCTCATTTAGGAAGATATTACGCCAAGCCATGTCGAGAGGGCACCTGCTGAGCCAACCTTCCTCCGACACCAACAGGAAGAGAAAAAATGTTCAGAGACCACTAGCCCAGAGAGAGCACTATACTCTAATACAGTGTCAGCGATTAGGGAACTAATATACCCTGTACAATTTATCATGATACAAACATTTTTGTTATGCATATGTTAAATACCAATGGTGCGATTAATTACATTGTGAACTGTGAGGGGTCGCACCTGCTGATTGGAATTTTATTGTTTTAAGGGATTGTTTACTTAGGAATACACTTATTTACATTTTTGCCATGAATTACATAAGAAGAGCCACTGAGTCATACCATTGAGTTTGAAACATAGACTGTATATAAAGATGGATGACATGACAGCTGCCCAAAAGTGAAGCTAAAACATCTTGATCGCCCCCAGGTGGCTGGCTGCAGTATAGGTCATAAGTCCCGCCTCCTTTATGTTAGCGGATGGGACATGGACCAAACTAAAACGTAAAAGTCCAAAGCTGGTTTCTGTCATTTTAGTTAGTTCTTATCACACTGATGTTTGTTCAAATGTTACATTTTTCTGATAAGTTTGGTTTTAATTTGTTATTTGATGCTATGATTAACAGCTGTGATTGACAGCTGTGATTGACGGCTGCTTTGAGTCAGCCAGAGGCTCGGGAATTGTACAAGAGAAGCTATGTTTAACTTTCCATAACCGTCACGAGTCTGTGCAACAAAACATGTCAATTTGATCATAAATGTAGTTATTATAGAGATATTATGGTTAGTTGTTGTGTCTTTCTAGCCAAACAGCTACCGTGGTGCTAACGTAGAAGCTATGTGGCTCACGCTAGCAAGCTGTGGACGTGCTCAGCTAGTGACGGCTCCAGTAACAGTGAGTCTGGCTCTGTCGGCCTCCCAGCACCTCCGAGGCTGCCTAACTAACATGTTGTATCTTATTTGTTTAATCTATTGAAAATATGAGGTGTAAATATGACATTTTGTGGATTAGCTAGTTCCGTGCTTGATGCTGAGCTAAGTTAGTACGTCTCCTGGCTGTAGCTTCATATTTAATATGAGCGCGGTATCGATCTTCTCATCTAAGTCTTGGCAAATAAGCGTATCAAACTATTCCTTCAACAAAATCCGATCCCAAAACGGCACTCATTTTTATTTGCAGTGAGTGCCAGAGGGCGCAATTAATACCATCCATTACCATTGTGAACAGTGAGAGGTCTCAGCTGCTGCCTGAATAGCTTAAACAGTCTTTAAAAAATGCACTCGTCCTTCACCAGAAATCACAAATGAGATTATGTGCAGAAAAAATGTTTTACTCCAGCCACACATTAGCTCTTTATCTCTTTATGAGGTCAATGTCATCTTGACATTTGTTATTCTTCTGCTTTATATAGATACATATCTGCTTGTTTCATTTAGATTCTATTACATCCATTTTGTACGAAAAATCTGTACGAATAGGTATTTTAAAAGAGTACGAAGGGCAAATATTGAAAAGAAAATTTTTATACATTTTACAACTAAGAAGAATAAGACATAGTTAATGTTTAAGGAGGAATAAATAAGGATTTTTGTGCAGTGACAGTCATACCGAAGAAGCGTGAGCTGCATTATATCCATGTTGAATGTCTGTAGCTGAAATAAACAAAAAACCTGACCCCTTCAATACGCTGTGTTGTTGTTTAATGTCAGTGTTGGCGCTAAATATTCCTCAGGCAGCTTGTGACAGTGTCAGTGTTTGTATCGTACATATAACTCCCTTTGTGAAGCGGTTGGAGTGCGTGAATATTGAGAGTGTATCTGTCAGAGCAGGAGCCGATGATGGGACGTGATGACCTGGTACGACGAAGGGGGGGGGTGAAACCGTGAGCTTGCGAGGTTTGACGCCGGGGATGGCGTCTGGCCCTGGAACATAGAAACAGGAGCAGAGGTCGGTGTTATTAGATAGCATTAGATGAGATGTGGCACGCTCCAGTTTCTTGTTGAACACAGCAGAGGGCAGTGGGGACCTCGCAGGAGAACAGACGTTGGCCCGTGATTGACAAGGCTGCAAGCTTTAACAAACATAGGCTGCTATGAAATGAGGGCAAAACAGGGACGTGGTGGTGAAGGAGGGGTGAGAGCCAGAGGTCAAATGTGCTCAGTGGAATGCCAAGGAAGGGGCAGACTGCTTGTCTCGCACTTAATTAAGACCCACAGGATCACGGTGATTATAGCAATTTCCAAGCCTGAGCAATGAGATGAGCCTGGTGATGATAGGAACGCGTCAGTGACACAACTTCCCCTCTATGTCAACTTGTTGCCCACGTCTAAGCCCGTAAAATGAATTCATGCTCATTTTGCAAATTGCCGCGATATCCTGGCGGCCCTATTTTGTTCCATTCCCTCTCGCAGCGCGCGTGGCAGCAGGTGACAGGTTTAAATAGGATTTGCATCTGAAACCAGCGGGAATGTGAGCGTAATTCGTGCGGGGAAGACGGCACGGAGATTGTAATAGAAGAGAGAGGGGAAAATGGAAGACACTGCATTTGACCTTGAGAGCGGAGCGGAGAGGGGAAAGACGGCAGGCGAGATTGAAAGAGAGATTTAAAAAAAGATAAAGGTGAGGAGATTAAGGAAGGCACACAATAACGCTTTTCTTGTAAACAATAGCTTTAGGAAGACACTGGAATAAAAAACATGTAGAGTGTTCACATATAATGAGCCTATTTCAGACATTTAATGTAGGTCACGGCCTATAATGAATGTTTAAGTAAGACATTTTAATTATGTGTAAGGCATACGTTTTTGAAAGATATATAGCAATATCTCTGTAATTAAATTTCACCATTCGTCACATTAATCCTGACAATTTAATTAGTAACTGAAATATAAACTAGCTATTACTTAATTGTAAATCAAGCAAGCAGACGATCAGAAATCTCAAAAACGAGATTAAATTATGTTCCCTCTCTTCGGCAGAGAGACAAACCGACTCACTGAGAGAAACGGCGCTGAATTATTTATGGCTTAAAATGTTCAATAGGATTGTTGAATATTTGAGTGTAATTTCAAAGCTACTCAGAGGAAGAAGTGTTTGGGTGATATTGCCTCATTCTGCCTGTTACTATAGAACATGTAATGATTACACTGCAGGAACAAATACTTGTGTGACTGCAGCTCCTGAGAGCCGATGTGCCAACGTCTCTGCATGATTTGCATGAGGAAGAGTTGTGATTGTGGCTCGAGGTTTTGGCGCAGCAAAAACATTTACGTCTCACCTTGGAGGAGAAGAAACAAGAGTCTACAGTCATGCTAGCGACTCTGTCAGGCTGTACTTAACAGTTTACCTTGCACCTGCTGTCTGCATGTCGAAGTGTCCTTGAGCAAGACACTGAACACCACGTTTCTCCCCGGGTGCTTTACAGCTAAATGCTTATCATCTTATCTTTGACATCGTGACAATCATAGAAATACTGCGTTAATGTTACGTTAAGTAATCTACCAGGACCACAACATTGGCAATCACGCCAAGCCCCTTGCTGGATAACGTCACCTTGCATCCGGTTGAGCCAAGTTCAACTTTTTAGCCTGGATTTCTGGAGACTAATGGCGTCCCGCAGTCCCGGGGGCGATAAAAAGTTGTGTTTGGGACACAGTAAACTCAATATTGACACATCCAGGGGAGGCAGCCTATTTTTCCATGATAACCCTACGTTGCGAACAGCAAATCTGTGTTGAAATCGGCAGGACGAGAGCTAGTTAGCGTTAGCTGTTAGCAGCCGGGATGCAGCACAGACCTGCAAGAAGCTACTGTATGATAACTAGAGGTTATTATGAAGCGTTCAGGCTTTATTCAGTAAAAAATAAGTATTGGGTGAAGATAAATTATAACATTATCATGAAGTCTTCAAATTTATCTTGTAAAATGTAGTTTTTTGCGTGAAACTTGAATATATAGAGTTGTTTGAGGGAGATGATTTCACAGAAATATAAAATAGATGATAGAGAGAGAATTATGATCTGTTTAATATCCTAACACAAAACAGTATGCAAGCGGTAATAACGTGTATGTATGTATGTGCGTGTGTTGAAGTACATGGAATTTATTGTTTTACTTTTGTTTGGTATTGAATTGGTATCGATAATCGTAGAATTTCACTGGTATTGGTAATCACTACTAAATTTCTGGTATCATAACATTTCTAGTTGCAAGTATCTTCATTTTAAGGGGTCTCAAGCCAAAAAGGTTGGGAACCACTGTAAGTAAAAGGTAAAGTAAAGGTGCTTATCAAGAACGAACCAAACGTCTACAGTAACTGAAGGGTTTTCTTGCCTTTTCGCCGTATCCCTCCGCTCGTCCTCCTGCCTCTTTCTTCTCCATGACAGCGCAGAGACAATGGTGCCCGTGTGTTGGTTGGGATCAGCGTTCGGCTCGTTAATGGGCTCTGTCAGACGGTCCCATTACAGGAGGCAACATTCTGCACGGTGTCAACAGGCTGGTTTTCATCTGCAGTCCTTTTTTAGCTTCCTCACAGACAGCACTAATCGAGGCCCAATGGAAAGTGTCTGGGCTTGTTTGACGGGGGGCTGTTTATCTGTTTTTTGAAATGTGAAAACCCAGAGAAGTCAGTTTTATTTAATTAATTCTCTCCTTAAATCTGAATATTGATGGCAGCATATGGCAAAAAGTATTGGGTGCTCATCAGTCGCAAAGAGTAAATAGGAAAGTTTGTCACTTGCCAAATACTGCGGGCCACTTTAACAGTGTTTGTTTTTTCCTGTATTCTCACTGTTGGCGTGCAATGATTGATCATACCTTTTTCCAAGGTCTGGCTTGGCTCCCTTTAGCTAAATACCGTATCATATTTTTACCCATCGTCTGCCTGTAGCTGGCAGGTGGAATCACTATATCTCCTGGTGACTCCTCTTGACACCTTCATCACTAAAACCTCCTCTGTCCTTGAACATTGATTGCACCACAGGCTTAATCTAAACACTATATAGTTCCTGCCAGAAAACCTTTCAGCCTATTAACGTTTTAGCCCTTTTTTTCCCCCCTTGGCTTTCGCGATCATTCCATCTCTGACATTGTTCCTCCCTTACGCTGCTCAGCCTCTGTCTCATGGAGTGTTGGATATCACTGGGATTAAGGTTACAATTGGGTATGGAAACACAGTTGATCATGAGGCTTTTACAGCCGTGTTGCTTAAAGCGCAAGAGGATTTCGCATATGGAGGAAAAAACGCCAGAGGGAACTGCGGATCCACATTAGCGTTTAACAAAACACAACATAAAAATCACAGCGGCGACAAGCCTTTAAAAAGAGCCCAATTCATGCGAGATGGAGAAGCAAACAGAGTAAGTGATGGCGGATGAGGCTTCTCCAGAGGGAGCGTGTCAGTAAATCAGTCACTTAAAAAACAAATAACATCAAACAAGTGCCAATAGCCTTGTCAGCAAAAGGGGGCCATCATGAAGTAATTTTATACGCTGTACCTTTATATCTTTCACCTCCTCGATAAATAAGATACGGGGTCGGCATTAAATTTGAGAGGAATGCACCTGAGTAATAAAAACGGCCGAGTTATGAATCAAAATACATTCACACAAGAAGGGTGGGAAGAGAAACGAGCGAGCCGGAGGTGCGGAGAGATTTAAAATTCACTGTCGCTGTGTAATGATGAAGCGTGGCTACACAGTGGCAAAGCACTCTCTCCCCATACGCACACGCTCCGATC
Source organism: Sebastiscus albofasciatus (assembly GCA_916701655.1). Lineage (NCBI taxonomy): Eukaryota > Metazoa > Chordata > Actinopteri > Perciformes > Sebastidae > Sebastiscus > Sebastiscus albofasciatus. The sequence goes on from CAKAOI010039755.1 coordinate 18,583, forward strand.
AAGTCTTTTTCAGACCTCGTTTTGTGGGCGTTTTCACTTATTCTTATTCCCCGTTATTTGCTCTTGCTCGACAACAGCCGTGGTCCCCATTTTACAACGGGGAAATTATGCTGAGCCCAGCAGGAAAGTAATGAAGGCACTGCAAACCAATAAGGAACTCCGAATGAGGGTGCTTACGAAATAACTATTTGAGGTTCAAAGACCACCACAGGCTGTGTGTGTGTGTGTGAGGAATGTCTGAAAAGACTACATTTGAAGGACGGAACAGTTTAGAACAAGCAAGATGAGAGACTGAGGAAGAGAAAGGAGAGTAAGATATTCAAAAGGAGAGTATTTCTATTGGACAAATCAGTCTGAGTTTCTTCCCCGCTGAGGGTTGTGTTGCCCAAAAGCTGCCTAAGTAACACAAACTAATCCCTCAATCCAAGGCTAGTGGAACGGGTGATTTGTAAATGGTGCCCTTTACAAATCAGTTTCAACCTGCTTTTTTTTTCCAGCTTAATATCGACCTCTCCATCCTCCCCCTCCTTTCTCTTTTGCACATAATTCAGCAATATGCCAGGGCCCGGGTGGATGACCTGGGTTGATGTCACTGCACCCGTAAACATACTTAGCACATTAAGTTAATATAGCTTCTTTACTTCTCGTTCCGGTTCATTAAAGTTGTCTCTCTCTCTCTCTCTCTGTGTTTCTCCAACTCTTTTCTCTGTTTCCCTCGGTGGAGCAGAGGTCTAGAGAGATACAGGGAAATGGGGGGATTAGTGTCTGCTTGGTTCATTTCAATGCCTCCAAAGAATCAGAGACTAATCCTGGCCTCAGCTGCCTGGATGCTTCTGCTCTGTTAGCACTCAAAGGCTGTGCCAGTGGGGCGCAAGTGTGCCACGGAGATGCCACAGAAGCAGCCAAATAAGAGGCTTTGTCCTCGCACATAGCGCTAATTTCTCCTCAATCCAGGTGTCCGCGCCGTGTTATTTTTTTTCTGGGGTTTAAGCCAGCTGAGCTCGGTATTAGGAGAGTTACACCCCAGGAACGGGGCTGTGAAATACACTCAGGGGATAAACACGGTCAGAGCATTGTCTCAAAGACTTTTGAATATTTCAATAGAAAAATGCACCCTATGCCCTTTGCAGAAGCTCAGGGTACATTTCACAAACACCAAACAATGTCAATCTGTTAGTGCAGAAAAACATGAGCATATGTTCATGTGGTAAACTATGGTAATTATTCTTAATGCAAACTTGAAAAAATAAACCGATTTAACATCTTGAACCTGAAGCTGTTTTTCACTTTCTGTATTTCTCGGCTCATGGCATCATCATTACATGTCTCAGAGTTGGTTCCCCCAAATTACACAAAAAAAACAAACTTTTTACCTTCTGATATGTTTCAGACTTGGCTCTGGTTTCCAAGTGTGTGTGCGGAGTCACGATTTTAGGAACTCCACACACACAAGATGTTTGAATGCTGATTAACAAGCGAAATAACACGATGCATGGAGTTATGAAGACAGTTGTGTCAGGCATGGGGGAAAGTTAGTGTGCAACGTGATCTCACCCCTACTCGTCATATATTGCCACTTGGGCAGAAGAACCCAGCGGGGCAGCCTTTTGCGTAGTATCCTGACGCAGAAGGTTTGCACGTGGTTAACTTTGTAATACATGGTTCATTGTGAAACGGTAGCAGTTAGGTTTAGGTAACAAAGCTACTTGGTTAGGGTTAGAAAAACCATCATGGTTTGGCTCAAAATAAGTTACATAACATCACAACGTAGAGTCATCAGTAAAAATCACTCACACGGGACACGAACGCCGGTCCTCTGACTAAAAGTCTTGTGTTTATTTGACCCATCCACCACCAATTCCTCCCAATCAAAGAAGACTTTCTCACTCTTTATATTACATCAGTTGCCCTGAGCGTCTAATAATGATGCAGATGGGTTTACATTGGAGTTAGTTGAAAGCCTAGTGCATCAAATACAGACGCTAAAAGGTGCCTTGTGCGTAGGTATCAAGAGGGCCACTGCCCAAGCGTCTGTAATTGACGCCCTGTGAGTGAGACAGTGTTGTAGTGTGAGTGTTGTTTAGGATCTATAGTCAACTAAGACTACGAGATGGAGGAGGAAGTGGAGGCTGCTCAGCAGGAGAGACAAACCTTATTTACCCAAAGCCACTCCTGTCTCTAAGGTGCAGCCCGTTTACCCATCCAGGCTCATGGATAGAGGAAGAACAGGCAAAGCACAGGACGATAGCTGCAGTGTTGGGCAGTAGCAGCGTTACTAGTTTAACTACATTCCGCAGTAGAGTGGTGGTATCGGCGCTGTTTTCTGAATCGAATAGCTTAGCTCTTTTATTGATCAAGTAGTGAGGTAGCGTACACAAAAGCTACATTTTCCCAAGCATTTCTGAAGCTCAAACACAGCAGATCTTTCTGCTGTGGTCTGAAATACAACAGCTAAGGGCCGGCATACACGGACATGTACAGTATGTGTAGCCGACAGACACACTTCCATATGACGGTGGCATCGCGTACCAATCCTTGGACTGATTCTCACGACATCTGCTGCAGGGAATACGGACACGCAAGCTTGTGTTTATTTGATGGAAGAGTGGCAGAGGGTGAGGACGGAGAGGAATTGAGCCTGAGGAAAATACACTGTTTAATTATATTAATACGCTACAGACAGTGTTGTACATTAGTAGAGGACAGGTGGATATTGCCATGGTAGTAAGGTGTATGATTGTCCATGGATGTTAGAATTAAGTATGCATTGATAGTTGAATATACTATAGTTTATATTAGACCTAGATATATTCATATTATATTATACATGTTTATATTAATAGCATTGACTTGGATTGAAGTTGGTTCAATATAAAAAAAGAAAACGAGCTTTGATGTAGTTAAACTACGTTTGCCACGCTGCTGTAGCTCAGCTGGCTACATTTCTCTGGGGGGCAACTTCAGTACAGTGGAGCTTCACTGAATGTAGAGTAACTGGTAGCTTAACTCATTACGCTTTACAAGGCTTACCCAACACTGGCTAGCTGTCACATTTAGCTGTAGTGGTAGCCATGTGGATAATTAGATTTTGCTAGCCCAGGTTTCGCCACCTCAATACAAAGGAAATGACAAAGAAACGAGCAGCATCTCTTTGCAGAAACAGTATCTCCTCAACTCTGTGTAACCACCAGAACACACTCTGCACTGTTTTAATTATAATTACTTTCAAGCAAAGACATTGTTTTCATTTAAGACTCTTGCCAGCATGTTCTGTGGATTACCCAGAGTAGATTAGCAAAGAGGTTTTCAGTGCTGTGAGCACCACAACACTACCCTTTCAGCGACAGACAGCGTTGGGCAAGTTACTCAGGGAGTGTAATAAATTACTTTTTACCTTTACTCCTTAGAAAGTAATATTACTCTGCTTACACGCTACGTTACTCGTTATGTTACTATTAGGGCTGTCAATTGATTAAAATATTTAATTATGATTAATCACATTCACATACACATACACTCACATACACTCAAAATGTACCTTAAATGGAGATTTGTCAAGTATTTAATACTCTTATCAACATGGGAGTGAGCAAATATGCTGCTTTATGCAAATATATGTATATATTTATTATTGGAAATCAATTAACAACACAAAACAATGACAAATATTGTCCAGAAACCCTCACAGTTAGTGCATTTAGCATAACAAATATGCTCAAATCATAACATGGCAAACTGCAGGTGAGTGGCCATCGACTGCTGAGGCAATATTCGCCTGGAAGTTCACCAAAGATCAACTTGATGTGATATGACGATGCATACTGTCCTGCTGCACACTCATGTCATCGTAACATTCACCTACTTGGCACAAAAAACAAATTGTGTCCTGGTAACGCAGGGTTACTTGGATTAATAACTATAATATAATTACTGTTTGGGAAATTTTAATCCCTTAAACTACTCTTTACTGTAAAGTAATGATATTCCAGTAATGCGTTACTGAGTAAGACGTTACTGCCCAACTGTGCTGGAAAAATACAAACATGCAGCACATTCCTAAGGTCTTGACCGCTGACACTCATTGTCCTTGAAGTCTATTTCAGTTTATGTGTTGCATACTTAGTAAACAAACATGCAGTGCCTATTTGAGGACAAGTACCTTAAATAGACAGAAGTGTCAGACAGAGAGGACAATGTGAGATATACGACTGTGAGCATTCTTGCAAAGGTATAAATGTGGTTAAACCGAGAGACTCGGGGCTCTCAGCCCTGAACATTCTACGTTGATGGTTGTGTGCCCCCTGCAAGTGTGTATTAAAACTCTGAAAGACACAAAGTTTTTGAGTCATTATTAAACAGAAATTGCTTCCACACCAACTCTGGCAACAGATAACTCAAAACCTGGCAAATAAAGCCAAAATTATCTGCATGGCTAGATATCTCTAGAGGTGAGAAAATATGTTTGTTTGTAATATTGATGAACTGACCCTCACCAGTTTTTTTTTTTTTTTTACAGTAAAATTCGCTTCTTTCTTTTTGTTGTAAGATTTCACCCGAATTATATGTCATCACACAGCCAGAATGTGTTGCTTTTCCCGCCTCAAGATGAAACTGATCATTGCATTTCACAGTAAATTAGGTCCCTTTGAGATGGCCACATCTAAGAACTAAAAAAAAAAAAAAAAAAGTTTGGGGAGAAAAATACAAATGAGCAAACTTAAAACATTCTTCAAGCAGGCACCTACTAGCTATTTTTTTTACTGTGTTTGCATTCTTACATTAAAATTAAAACATGAATCTCGGCTCTAAGATGTTTGTAATTCCAAATCCTATATACCTTTCTCTTAAACCTTGATATCTTCCAGCACCTTTTTAAGTTATAATCTGCTTAACCTCTAAAACCCTCGGTGGTGAATGGAGGCTACAAAAGCAATACTTGACAACACTTGTTAGTAAGATAAATACATTGTGGGTTTTAGTCTCTTCGGGGGAATTGCTAATAGTAATAAAAACATGAAATAATGCCAGCTTTATCCTTAAAGGTCATACATTTAAGATTGCCTGATAATGTGTACGGAGAGGCCTTGTGTTTTTTCCTCGGTTTGCCCTGTCTTGTAATTTATCAGTGCTGCACACTGGGTGTATATATATGTGTGCACATGTCAGTGTAGTGCATGTTTGCTGTTCTGCAATCTCTGCTCACTTGTTGGCCTGGTTGGGTTAAGTGGTTGATTGTGTGGAGAGATTGGGAGGGAGGGCTCGTATTCCCCGGACACGCTGCTTGTCCAGCTTGTTCATTTTTTTTTCTTTCCTCCTGTTAAGCCGGAGTTTATTTCTAATAGAAGAACTGTGCCTCCCCCCAGCACTATAGCGAGGGTATGAACATTCACACTCACACACTATGTATCGCAGTTTTTCCTTCTCTAACACACAACCCTGAGCAGCAGCCGGAGCCCTGCAGGCTGATGAACAGGCCATAATTCACTGGCTGCTCTGTGACTGGACTGGGACATTGTTTAATGGGGGAACTGTTGGCAATTACCAACCATCTATGTGTTTGTTGCACTTTTGTACTGGTCTGGGAGTCAATAAAGTTCAAACCTGCTGATTGAATTGGAATTTTTTTCTTGTCTAACTCTGAAAAGGGAATTTAAATGCTTTTAAATAGAAATATGGTCTCAACTGCTAACGTGATGAAAGACAAAAAAAATGAATATGAAATGTCAAAGAGCATAATAAAGCATGCAATCTAATATAAATCTCACAGTAATTTGTCACAAATAGCATTAGAGTTAGTCATGCTGAAAGGCACTTGTCTGCCCAACTGCTCCTCATTTTGCAACCAGCCTCAGTGTGTCTATAGAGAACAGCTTTCAGCCACTTGCTGCCAGATTGTCTATGTTCCCTTTGTGAGTTAGCGGTCCAGCCAATTCCAACCTGCCTGTCTGTTACCTGCACCATATCTATTACCTGTGTCTTTGGACCACCTGTCTGCCCTTTGACCGTCTCCTACCTGCTGTTGCTCCTTTGGTTCTGTTTACTTGTTTGGACTGTCTCTAGTCAACTACAATGTATGTAGAAATATACTGAAACAGTGGGTTCGCTGAAGGTAGTTAAAGCTGCTTGTTTTGGCAACTTGAGGGCAGTGGAACAAGCAGAAAACATGGATATAAAAAGAGACATGGATACATTGTTGGAGGCGGGGCCCCGTTCATTAATATGAAAGATGCTCAGTGGCGCATGATGCCAAAATGGCTCGACTTCCGACTGGAAAAGTACCCGGATCTTCCGGCAATCTTCTGCCGATCTTCTTGGGCCCATGGAGCAGACGCAGAATTGAAAAAATTCCGAAACAAAAAGTCTGAAAAAAAAAGATCTGAAAAAGATCTGAAAAAAAGTCTGAAAAAAAAAGATCTGAAAAAAATTCAGAAAAATAGATCTGAAAAATGTCGGACAAAAAAATTCAGAAAAAAAAGATCTGAAAAAAAGTCTGAAAAAAAAGTCTGAAAAAAAGTCTGAAAAAAAGTCTGAAAAATGTCTGAAAAAAAAGTCAGAAAAAAAAGATCTGAAAAATGTCCGAAAAAAAAGTCTGAAAAAAAATCTGAAAAAAAAGATCTGAAAAATGTCCAAAAAAAAGATCTGAAAAAAAAGATCTGAAAAATGTCCAAAACAATAATCTGAAAAAAAGATCTGAAAAATGTCCGAAAAAAAAGTTTGGAAAAAAAAGATCTGAAAAATGTCCGAAAAAAAAGTCTGAAAAATGGATCTGAAAAATAGATCTGAAAAAAGTCTGAAAAAAGAGATCTGAAAAAGAGATCTGAAAAAAGTCAGAAAAAAAAGTCTGAAAAAAAGATCTGAAAAAAAATCT
>CAKAOI010039760.1:0-19390 GCA_916701655.1 Sebastiscus albofasciatus
ACCGGGTGCGAGCTGCCCAGCCTGCAGGAGCTTTACACCCAGCGGTGCCTCAGGAAGTCCCTGAGGATCATTAAGGACACGACACACCCCCACAACAACCTGTTCTCCCTCCTGCCCTCTGGTAGGAGATACAGGACCCCCAGGACTCACACCAGCAGACTGAGGAACAGTTTTTTCCCCCAGGCCATCAGACTTTTAAATCTATAATTCAATTGACACATTCTTCACAAACATATATCCTATACTGTATATACTGTATATATTCTTAATACATATGTTCTTAATATGCCCGTATATGTTGTTAATATGCCCTTGTATAAAGTATTTCCTTTTATAATTGTAATGTAAATGTAATTATAATTTATTATTTTAATGGAGCTTCCCGGCAAAAAGTATTTCACACGTTTGTACCTGTACAACCGGCGTGACAATAAACATCTTGAATCTTGAATCTTGAACAACACGGTTGGCTATATCTGTAACACGGGATACAAACCAACAGCTGATTGTAACGTGACGCACAGGACGCGACCGGTGGATGAAAGCCTTGTGTTTGTTGGACCCGTCCACCTCTAGTTTGTCTTTTCGCTCTTTAAACTACGTCACTCTCGGCGCACTTTCTCTGAGCGTTTACTGTCGCCGCGGATGGGTTTACATTGTAGTTAATGGAACGCCCGGTGCGTCTCAGAGAGATTGAATTTGGAGATAAAGTCAACACTGAAGATGTCATCCGAGCTGCCAGGAGAATATCACAAGAACTTCTGCCTATAGACAGGAAATAATGCTTTCAGAATCAAACATACATCCAGCTATACGAATGATCATGTAAACGTTAAAACAATGTTTGTGTGAGAAAAGAATCATTTATAAAGTGCACATTAGGTTTAGTTTTAAGGTTTCTTGGCTCTCCTCTCAACGTGCCTTGTGCGGCGGTATCGAACGCCGACAGCCGTGACAAAGCCTCTGTGTTTGACGCCCTGGGAATGAGAAGCGACGGGTTTGTATGTCCCCTTTAAGTTTAGAAAAGTTAAGAAGTAATGACTTAGGACATGTGGCTCTGAGGAGCTGAAGACTGGAGAGTCTGAGAAACGTGTTGAGAGGGTTTAGAAAAGACAAAGGAAGAGAAGCAGAGGACACTACTTTCGTTGTTTCATGAAGCTATAATCAACGTGCCTCCCCTTCTATGTGCAGACATGTTCTACACAAGACTTAACATTTTCCCAAATCTTACAGTCAGACTTTAGATTTCCTTTCTTCCAGGCTCTCTGATTTTAGTTCATTTTGATAAAAATCATCTTGTAGAGACTTGAAACTCTCTGCAGATAAATAATCCACTACAGTATCTACTTTAATGCCGTCTCTGTGAAACACACTGGGTTCAAGGATGGTTCAAACTCTGAGATCGGAGAGTCGGCTGCTGAAAAAAAACGTATTCCTGAAGGCAATAAGACAATAAAAAAAGAATTTGTTGAAGGGAATTTCTTGCAGTTAATGGTAATTTTTTCGAAGACGAGTCTGAAACCACGAGTGTAAAAGGGTCAATTCAATTCAAAACCTTTATTTAAGTATTGGAAATCATTGAGGTTTCCCTCATTTGCAACGATGACGACAAACACAGAGTTAAACAAATCAAATCAAAACAGAAACAACTGCACACTGAGGTGAAGCGGTTTCAGATCATCGTCTTGAATTCTCCAGGCGTAGTGAGAGTGTGAGATTATTTTGCAGATAAATATCCTCAACTGCACCAACAAGTGTTTCAGAATCCTCCTTAAAGGTATTACCTCGTGATGGTGACACGAATTTATTGAAAATAGTTGATTCAAGTCTCAAACTACAAACTGATGAGACGATTTGACATTGATTTATAATAAAACATGCAACTTCTTCTCCTTCGGCTCACAGTCGTTGTTACAAATGATGACACAGAGCTGAACAAAGTTCCTGCTCATAATGGGTCCCTGTGCGTGAGGTAGAGGAGCTGATCCATCCTCTTTAATCTAACAGAGCGGGTCGGTACATGAACACAACACGCTGCATTCAGGAGTTTAACAGTTTCTCTTTTGTCACATTAAAGATCTTGCAGTTCGTATTATATACTGATGTAGTGTTTGTAGGAAGTTAGTTCATCCTTCGAGCAGCGTGGACTTTTTTTTTTAGTAACGGCTGCCCATCATGTTTCCCTGGTTGCCTAGCAACAGCAGCTGAATCAGGTTGCTGTTTTGCAGCATCAGTTCAGTCCTGTTCCCACAGAATATATATCAATAATTCAACATTAAAATAAGAATAAAAAACGTTAATCATTAATATTATATAAGCATGTTTTTACACTTAAAAAATTACTTCTTTTAATTTTAAAAAGTCAACACACACACACACACACACACACACACACACACACACACACACACACACACCAAAGTGTCCAGTTTGGATTGATAAAGTGCAGTTATTGGTCAGTAGAGGGCGCTGTTTCCTCAGAGTTAATACATGAGCCCATTCTAACTGCTGAGCTGAGTGTCTGTAAATCAGTGATGAAGATGTTGAGCAACATTTCCTCACTTGATGTCTGTAACACGTAGTCTGACTTGTATTTGATGGATTCTAATAAATCTTTTAGCGTGCGTTTGTTGCACATATTCTGTAGTTTGTATGAGGTGTTTGTGTTACTCCACTGGGAGAACTGCACGGTGATGAAATACAGGTTATTTTATGGGCACATCAAATGCTGAAATCCTCTAAGACGCCTTCACTGACTGGTGTTGTCAGCGTCAGAGCTGGTACGTGTTTCATGTCTTTTAGCGCTCCAGAAAAGCTCCGAGTCACCGCAAAGTCACGAGCTGTGCAGATTTAGGCGGAATATGATGGAAACTAGGACAAAGATAAAACAAAGAGCAGCTACAACAAAGATAATGCACGATAATGATCAAAATGATAATCATGATTATTTTGTTCAATATTGAGATCATGATTATTCATCACAATTTAGAGCTGCAACGATTAATCCATTAAATTATTTGCCCAAATATAATCAATGATAATGATGATGATAATCAATGAATCGGTTCGAGTAATATTCTAAGGAAGAAAACGTGAAAGTTCTCTGATTGGTGATGAAAATAATGGTTAGTTTCAGCTCTTCCAGCTGAAACTCTTCTTCGTGATTATTCACTGATTTTAGGGACAAAATATTTTGTATCTTCTTTCACTTCCATGTTGTGCCACATTCCTGCTGATGCACAAATCTTTGCATCAAAGTAAGACTTAAATTATATAATAAATAAACTGGACAGTTAGTTTAGGAAGCGCAGCAGAATATTCTGTGAGTTTAGCATTTTAAACATCAATATCGCAGTCGATCATGTTTATTTAAAGGCTCCATGTTGTCCAGTCTCCACTATCTGTTCTATTGGTTGAAATGGTCTTTACACCCCGACAGCGATCCATTACTGAAAAGAGCCGTCATCTGTAGCTGCTGTAATCCTGTAAAAACGTCTACCAATCACTGCCTCGAGGTCCGCTTGGAAAGAACCAATCAGATGCCTCCCTTCTCGTTCTCTACTCTTGGCGTGCACCGGCCTGAACTCAAAGCGCGTCGCCGCATGTTTCCTGGAGAATAGAAGAGAAGACTCAGCTCTGCAGTAGCACTGCTGCGGTTACTGGTCATGAGGTAGCGTTGTTGAGCTGAGGGGTTTAGACGGACCCCCCGAAGGCTAGCTTTCCAACATCGTCGACCCAATCTTTAACTGTGAGAAGCCAAAATCTTGATCGCGATTAATATTCCATTAATTGTGGAGCCCTACTTTTAAACTCATGTGAATCTCACAAGAAACGTGTGGCTCCAAATACGCATCCAAAATACAAGTTGGTTGGTTTTAAAATTAACATTTTGCTGCACACACACACACACACACACACACACACACACACACACACACACACAGACAGGATGTTGTTGACCTGTGCCAAGTGTTCACTCCCACCCTGTGTGGCCTGGTTAGCCTCTCTGCTAATTAATCACAGCTAACTCTCTCATTAGACCTTTTGACATGTGTGTGTGTGCAGTATGTGTACGGTTCACTACTCAGTCTGCGGTGTGTGTGTGTGTGTGTGTGTGTGTCATAAACAGATGACACAGCAAACACTGGGCCTATTAAGGGATTTATTTAACCGGCAGGTCGTGCTGTTACATTTCCACCTCTTCTCTCCTTCTCTCTTTAGTCCTGTGTGGCTCAAATGGCCGAACATGGCGCCAACACCACTGGGGTTGTGGGTTTGATTCCCACTGGAGTTATGTACTGTATATTTATATATATATATATATATGGGAACATATACAGCCTGTTTCTATCGCTCCTTCATGTGTGAGTGAGTGTACGCAGTGTGTGCTTGATTCTCAGTGTTCTGCATTCCTGCTGAAGGTTAGTTAAAGCCAGCGGGGGGGCTGAAAGCAGCGCTGCTGATGAGCCTGAAGCTGTGTGTGTGTGTGTGTGTGTGTGTGTTGCCTGCTGCCAGACTCCAGCTGTGAGTGAGATGCTGATTGTCTAGCAAAACCAGCTCTGTGTGTGTGTGTGTGTGTGTGAGTGTTCTGAGGAAAAGTGAAGCAGGTAAAAACATGGAGGCGGAGTACACCGAGGCGACAATTTGTTTCTTTTTGTGAGGAAATCAATTTTTTTATTGACTGCAGAAGTGTTATTTTGTGTTATTTTGTGTGATGGAAACAGACGATTCAGTGAAGTGGTTGTGAGATGACTGAAAGTGGAACACTTTGAGATGATCTGCCTCCAAAGGAGAGAAGTAGAGTAGATTGCAGTCGGGGGAAGAATCAAAACAGTGAGCCTGAAGTTGAACAGCTCGGAGTCGGTCTGACTCTGAGCTGTGGAAGAGGATGCAACAGACATTATTTCCTTTTCAAGCCCCTGAAGAGTTTTTAAACAATTCTCCTTCATGCATATATTATATGTATAAATAAAGAAACTAAACAAAACTAAATAAAGTTGCTTAAAAAAAAGGGAAGCTGGGTTGCAGCTCCTCTCCAGAGGACAATATCAACAGTTGCATGTCTGCACTACAAGCTGTGCAACAACCATGCAGGCTCTTGTTCTGTATGTGTGCATATGTGTGTGTGTGTCTACTACTACTACTACTACTACTACTGCTGCTGCTGCTACTACTAGTACTACTACTGCTGCTGCTACTGCTGCTACTACTGCTACTACTGCTGCTACTGCTACTACTACTGCTGCTGCTGCTATTGTTACTACTGCTGCTGCTACTACTACTGCTACTACTACTGCTGCTGCTACTACTACTACTACTACTGCTGCTGCTGCTACTACTACTACTACTACTGCTGCTGCTGCTACTACTACTGCTACTACTGCTACTGCTGTTGTTACTACTCCTGCTGCTACTGCTACTACTACTGCTGCTGCTGCTATTGTTACTACTGCTGCTGCTACTGCTACTGCTGTTGTTACTACTGCTGTTGTTACTACTGCTGCTGCTATTGTTACTACTGCTGCTGCTACTGCTGCTTCTGCTGGAGTTCATATTGATGTGTTGTCTGCTTTGTGATTCTCTGTTTGGCTGTTTTTGATTGCATAACATGTCAGAGTATTGAATGCATGTGGATATCTCCAGGAAGTCACAGATGGAGAAGCACACACACAGCTGAGGAGAGAGGAAGAGAGATATTTGATTTTGCATTGACTTTAATGGGAGAGACGTCTCTTCTTCTTCTTCTTCTCCTTCCTCAGTGCAGCATCAGATAGGACCTGATGTGTTCTCTTATTAAAGGTAATCTGTGGAGCTGTGCAGCGTTTCTTTAATGAATTGTTTTGTCTGCTTAGTTTCCAAACTGTTGCTCCATGTTGGGTCTTTTCATTCTTTTGTTTGATGTCAGAGAAGTTCCCAGCAGCACCAGTAGAGCGGTGTGTGAATCTGTGATGCAGAGACTGAGATGTCTGCTAAATTATACAGCGCCGGCTCATTAAAGTGAGCTGTGGACTGGCGTGGTCGGTGTGTTGGTGCTGAATCGCCTTGGGGGTCATCTCTCTGTGTCTGAGCACCTGTTGGGTTGCTCAGTGACCAATCAGGCTTCGTCTTGTGGCGGCTGCACGCTGACAGAAGAGAGTTAAAGCATCAACATCGTCGTGGACCAGAAGCTCAGACAGTATTTGATTTAAAGAGTCACAGACGAAGGATGCAGATGAACAACGGTGACGCGGTGAACCGGTTTTAAGTTGGTTTGAATGGCTGATTTCCACCGAGGAGGAGAAATGGTGCTTGACGTTAAAATTGTTGCTCGGAGTCCAGATTTAGTTTCAGAAGTCGGGTGACAGTTTCAGATCACATTTACCTTTTTAACTTGCATGTTGTCTTTTAGTGTATTAATTTTTTGTCCTCCTCAGTTCAGCTTTTTGTCATATTTGGAGATTAAACACCAACAGCATCAAGAGTTTGGATCACAGTCATGATTTTAAAAGTATTTTTCCAGCCAAACTGTGATGCACACAACTAGAATACAAGACATACCAGATGGTTACACCGCCCAATGTATCGTACTCTGCTTGATTTATGTTGCATACTTTACATTTGCTGTTGGATTGCTTTGCTTTTTACTTTTGATTATATGAATTTTATATTTGTTTATAATGCTTATTGAGGTGAGATTCCTTCTATAATCACCCTGGGTTCTTTTAATCATCTCACCTGCACAACGTCTCTTCTTTGGTTCTTGTATTTCTGCTTTGTTTTATTGTGCGAACAAACATTTCTCTCAAATCTTTCAAATTTGATTTATCTAAACAAGTTGAGCCTACATCTACACCGTATTTCTATCAGTCAGTATTTAACGTGATTCTATTGAGATGTTTCAACTAGAACTTCAATGATTAGTCGATCGACAGAAAAGACAAGATAACGGCCAGCTATTTTGATTATCGATTTCTCGTTAAAGTAAAAATGCTGTTTTCAGCTGCTCAAATATGGAGGTTTTCTGCTTTTGTCTGTTTTTATATCATATTAAATTGAATGTCTTTGCAAAACAAGACATTGAAACATATCCCCTTGGACTCTGATAAACTGCGATAGACATTTTTCCAGTGGGCAACTCTGAGAAGTGAAGCCAACGCTGAAGCGCCTTAAACCTGCATCCTCCGGTTGCTAAAAGAAGTGTGATTGTATAGAAGTCTCTGAGGAAATGAGCTTCTACTTCTCTCTTGATTTATTACCTCAGTAAACATTGTAAACATGAGTTTATGGTCTCAATCTCTAGTTTCAAGTCTTCTTCAATACAGCATGATGTTCATTTAGTAAATGATGGTCCCATTTAGAGTCAGATAGACCATAAAGCAGGGGATGCTTTAGGGCGGGGCTACCTTGTGATTGACAGGTCGCCACCACGGCGTTGTCCGGTTTGGGAGTCGTCCGTGTTGTCGTTTTTAAACTTTAACCCTTTCACAGTGTGTTTTCACTTCATGGAAGTTAATTATAACCTTATTCAGCGTTCGGTTGTACTTGTAGCTCCACCCTCATGTCACTTCTGGTTGCAAATAACCAACATGGCGACGGCCAAAATGCCGAACTATAGGCTTCAAAACAGCAGTCCACAAAGCAACGGGTGACGTCACGGTGACTACGTCCACTTCTTATATACAGTCTGTGCATTTTTCTGATATTTTAGATCAAATGTTTAATCGATTAATTTAGAAAACAATCAGCAGATGAATCTAAACTGAGAATAATCCGCCCCAGATTCAACAATGCTTTTGTTAAAACCTGCAGAGAGAGTCTTCATTCCTGTTTGCTGTAGAGTTCTACAGTTAGCGTTGCACAGCGAAGCCCTCGAGGTCATGTTTTCAGACTGCAGCGTCTGGTTCGTCTCAGCCTCGGTTGTGTTCGCTGACTTCATACCGTACAGATGTTTTTGATTGACAGCTGTGCCTCTGCCTCGGCTGGGCTACATGTCTGTCAGGTCGACGATGAAGGGAACTGGTGTTCCTTCAGCAGTCGGAGCCAAACTTCTTTTTTTGTGAATTCAAAATGACATGTTTTGACATCCTGTCAAAGCGTTCTCTAAAGCCTACATTATTCATGGAGTGAGGAAGTCTCTCCTGCTGCTCTACCTCCGTCATTTACATACTAGATTGGAGAGATTGAACGGTTGCTTTATTACAGAGAGGTGACGCAGCTGTCCGAGGCCCGCTGTCCTGTTTAAGGACACTGGCAGCACATTTGTTGTGTGCTGTTAACATACCAGGCCTCTCGAAGTGCAAGGTCGCCTGAGTTGAGACATCCAATCAAACTCATAATGCTTCAGCAGCGTGTGTTAGTTTGGTAAGTTGATAGATAGGAACAGGACGCTCTGATTCAGTGTGGAAGGAAGAGACGAGCCAAGAGATACAGAAAGAAAAGTACATTATTACAAAACAGTATCAAGGATTTCTGTCATAAAATAACACTTAATAGATTAACAATGAAGTGTATATTCATATTATTCTTTAAAGGAAGGTTGGAGGATTTCCCATGCTAACTTTGCACTCTGTTTCTCAGTCCGATCCAGTGGGCAACTCTGAGAAGTGAAGTCAACGCTGAAGTGTCTTAAACCTGCATTCTGTCTACCAGCCAGCAGGGGGCGACTCCTCTGGTTGTATAGAAGTCTATGAGAAGATGAGCCTACTTCTCTCTTGATTTATTCCCTCAGTAAACATTGTAAACATGAGTTTATGGTCTCAATCTCTAGTTTCAAGTCTTCTTCAATACAGCATGATGTTCATTTAGTAAATGATGGTCCCATTTAGAGTCAGATAGACCATAAAGCAGGGGATGCTTTAGGGCGGGGCTACCTTGTGATTGACATGTCGCTACCACAGCGTTGTTCGGTCTGGGAGTTGTCTGAAGAATTTGAACTCTTTCACAGTGTGTTTTCAGTTAATTAAAGTTGATATAAACATTTTGGACGCCTAAAAATGTCTTATTCAGCGTTCGGTTGTATTTAGCTCCGCCCTCTCGTCTCATTTCTTTTTGTAAAAAGCCAACATGGAGACGGCCAGAATGCCGAAATTGAGACTTCAAATCGGCAGACCACAAATCAACGGGTGACGTCACGGTGACTACGTCCACTTCTTATATACCCTCTATGGTCCGATCAAAAGTAAACACAACAAGTAGTCACCTGTGAGCCATTATGGCTAACTGCATAGGGATTTACATCCTGGAGCTTGAACGTCTTGGAGTATCTTCACTTTTTCTACTTTCTGTTCATCAACACACTTGTTTCCTGCTTGTCAATGTACAGTGTTTTTAAAAGTGAGTGGAGTAATATGTCTGTGTGGCGAGAACAAGTGGCTGGCTTTATTTTTCTTGTTCCTGTGCTTATAAGATCAGAGGAGGGAGTTGATGCAGGTGTCATTTGTATTCCCCCGTGTGGCAGTAAACAGCAGTTTGTTAGTCAGGCAGCATTTTCTAATAACCGGTCTGACAGACTGAGACAGCAGCTCAAACCAGCTGCTGTTCCACTTTTAATACTCAGCAGGGACACACACACACACACACACACACACACACGCAGTATGGACAAGTAGCAACAACATAATGTAAAAATATTCCATACGGTAAAAGTCGGGCAAAGCAAAGTTTTCCTTAAAGGGATAGTTCTGGTGTTTCTCTGTGTGGTTGTACGAGCTGCTTCTCCGTAGTCAGTGTATTACTACAGTAGACGGAGTTTGGAGCAAAGCAGTGTTCTGATGTGGACGGATTTAAAATTTAAAAAAGCGGACTAAAATAATCAGTATCAATTTAAGTGTACGCTATATTTACAATATTTTCACAGCTTTACCTCGCCGTCAGAGAGCCCTGTCTGAAGCTGTTATCTATGCTCTCTTCAAAGCCACCAGATTTTACCTCGCAGAACACAGGAGTTGCTGGTCTAACGCTGCATCGATCGGTTAGTTTATTTCTGATATAAGTCACACAATAACACAAACAGACTAACCGATGGAGGCAGCGGTAGATCAGCAACTCCTCTGTTCTGCAAGGGTTAAATTACTGTTTTTTTCAGTGGAGTCTGGTGGCTTTGAAGAGAGCATAGATGGATACAACGGCTTCAGTTCCCCGTCAGAAATGTCTCTCTGACGCCGAGGCAAACCGGCGAAAATACAAATGAAATAAAAAATAAACAAAAATTAAAAAGTACCTCATTTAACTCCACTTCAAAACACCCGAACTATCCCTTTAGGTACTCGAGCAACTTTCTACAACTGAGCTCAATATTTTCATTTATTTATTTTACAACCTGACTCACATTAAAATGATCATATAATATAATTCACCACCGACACATTAACACATTGATCAGTCACAGAAACATAATCTCTCACTTGTTTGAATTCTTAAACTAAAAATAAATCAATAATAATAAATAAATGTAAAGGTTATCGGTCTTCTTGAAGTTAAGTGTAATTATTTTTTTCTTACTTAAAAGTTAATTGAGTCTGTTGAGTAGAAAACCTCCGTTAGGCTTCCAGTATATATTTAATGAACGTCAGTTGAGAGGACTTACGCATTTAAAAATATATATGTTATAGTTTTTGCTGGTTGACTAATTGGAAGCCGTTGCTGTTGTAGCCCTATATAGCAGAGTCAGACATTTAATGTGATACCAAATTATTCTTATTCCTAAAAACATAGAGAGAGACTTCTCATTCATTTTTAAAACATATTCAGGCGTGTACCGCGGGGCGCCGAGGACACGCAGGTTTTTATTCCAATTAGATATTTCTCCAGGTGATGCCTCCTCTGTGGGTGAAGATGATATACAGTTCTATATTTATGAAGGTAATAAATTCAAACAGCCACAAAAAAACTACAGTATTCTTATCTGCACTGAAGCTCCTCAGGTAGTTTCAGCACCCTGGACAGCGTCTCCGCTCCACACAGAGAGAAGACAAACACCAGATTCAGCACCACGGACAGCGGCCCTGACGCCAGGCTGCACTTTTCAAATAAATAAACTGAGTAACGAAATAAATAAGAAACTAACTAACTAACTAACTGAGTAACTAACTAACTAACTGAGTAACTGAGTAACTAACTGAGTAACTAACTAATAACTGAGAACTAACTAACTAACTAACTAACTAACTAACTAACTAACTGAGTAACTGAGTAACTAACTGAGTAACTAACTAAGAAACTGAGTAACTGAGTAACTGAGTAACTAACTGAGTAACTACATAAATGAATATATACGTAATGACTAAATCGATGTGGGTTTTGAGACCGACTCGAGCTGCAGTGCATGTTATTAACTTTATATGATTAACTACTTTGTGGAAATATATAAACACTATAGAGTACATACATGTTTTACTTCAGTGAAGCTTAGTAATAATGAAACTCGGGATAATAACGTGTTAACATGAATTAGTTTTAACGCCACTAGTTTCTTTAATGCATTAACGCAATCGATCTTTTGGAGGTTGTAGCGGCTCAGTTTTAAATCCAGAGCGAAGATACTGGTATCATATGAAACTAGAAAAACCTAAAGTATAATTATTAATAACTTGCGCTAAGTTTTGGCCATTTTCAAAGGGGTCCCTTGACCTCTGACCTCCAGATGTGTGAATGTAAATGGGTTCTATGGGTACCCACGAGTCTCCCCTTTACAGACATGCCCACTTTATGATCATCACATGCAGTTTGGTGGCAGGTCATAGTCAAGTCAGCACACTGACTGATGATCGGAGCATATTGTTTTATGCTAAATGCAGTACCTGTGAGGGCTTCTGGACAATATCTGTCATTGGTTTGTAACTAACTTTTAAGTAAACTCTTCTATCTATCACAGATGAAGACTGAAAGCTCTGAAAAAGTCAATAAGTGGAGCTTGATTTGAGATGTTTTGTGGACTATCAGTATGTTTATTCTATCAACCCTTTTTCATCATGAGGTGTAATGAAGTTTTCAGCCTCTAGGGGCCACTGTTGGGACTTTAGACGACGACTCATCCTGTCCAGTTATTAAGTCGTGCACTTGTTGTGTCGGTCAGAGCTTGCAGAGAGATGAATTGATCCCTCAGAGATCATTCGACCATGTAAAGTTTATTTTCTACTCCGCGGTATGTCCTGGGTTGTGAGGGCCAGATGAGCCCTTCTGTATCGGCTGAGTGTCTGCAGTCACAGCGCGGTGTGTTGAGATGCAGAGGGAGTCCTCAGAGATTTTGGTTTTCTCTCAGCGTCCCACAGCACGAAGCCTCAGGGGAGAGACGAGAAGAGGAAAGGGACGCTTCATCAATAATTTAACGTGCAATGCTGAAATCTGTCCCCCATGGAGTTTTGAGAGGGGGGGGAGTAGGTTCCTGCCTGGCCGCGGTGTAGAAGAAGGAGAGTCTGGTCAGACAGAGTGATGGACTGACAGGAAGACAGAGGAGAACGAGCAGAGTCGAGTCGAGGGAGTTCTCCAACTTTCTGCACAACGCTGGATGGTTGCAGCGCTGCAGACGGAGAGAGAGAGGCAAGTTTGAAAGTGTTGGAAGAGAAATAAGGAGGGAGAGGTCAGGGGGAAAATATAAAAATACACTCAGTGAGGCAGAATACATCAGAATCACACTGCAACTACACTCTATGGGCAATCGTATGTGGACTAATCTGCTGCTATAACAGCCTCCTCTCTTCTGGTGTCAGGCTTTCCACCACATGTTGAACCTGGCTGCAGGGATTCATTCCCATTCAGACAGGAAACCGTTATCGGTCTTAGTTGCACTCACGTCAAAAAGAGATATAAGTTGCATCAAGAATGAATAAAAGAAAAGCTTGAGAGGCTCCTTTCCCACCTCGACACTGCCGGCCAATCACGGCGTGGAGAGGATGTGAACTTTGTATTGTCGGTTTTGGAAAGTCCACAGAAATGGTCAGACACAGACCCCCCTAATTCTTCATCCTAAAGGTGTGGGTTGAGGGGGTTTCCGAAGCTATTCGACCATCTGACAAGCAGTTTGAAGAAGGCCACTTTAGGGACAGGATGAGGAGCTCAGATAAGAGCTGCTGCTCCTTCATGTTGAAAGGAGTCAGTTGAAGTGGTTCAGTCTCTGATCAGGATGAGCTAGAGGATGTGTTTGGGGAAAAAAGGACATCTCTGCTTCCTTGCTACCAGATAAACCGTAGAAAAATAGATCATATTATAATAGTTTTACGAAATTGACTGATATTACAGTAAAAATGAAAATGACCCTTTTGCTTCTAATCACTGCCTCCCATGTGGCTGCAAACTGATGCTGGATCTGAATCAGACTGTGGACAGCTCCTGGTGCTGAATTACAGTGTTAAAGCCATTTGCACAGCAATTTCTAAAAAAAATGATTTGCACATACCTGCAGAACATTCGGACAGACCTCAACTTCAGTGGATTACCGCCTGTGGAAATATATGTGTGACCAATGAAATCCTTTGTTCTTAAACCTTTATGACATTCATCATATACATACACAACATTTGACCTCTGCATTTAACCCATCCTAAGCATTAAGGAGCAGTGGGCTGCTGTAAAGCGCCCGGGGAGCAACTTGGGGATCAGTGTTTCGCTCACACTTCAACATGCAGACGGCAGCAGCCGGGGATCCAAACGCCAACCTTGTTTTGGTTTTTTTTCGGTCCAATGGGACATTTTTCGGACTTTTGGTGTTTCAGAATAACAACGGGCCGTTCCCTTCTCAACACCCAATGATGTACAACAAACACTACGACCTTAACAACCAAATAAAGGACAACATATGGCTTTAGATCACCCAGCAGCTGGGATACCATGAAGATGTTGATGGAGCTGATATAGCTGATTATGAGGTACTATGAGGTACTATAGGTATCATGAGGTACTATGAGGTACTATGAGGTACTATAGGTATCATGAGGTACTATGAGGTACTATGAGGTACTATAGGTATAATGAGGTACTATAGGTATCATGAGGTACTATGAGGTACTATGAGGTACTATAGGTATCATGAGGTACTATAGGTATATTGAAGAGCGTTGGAAACAACAGTCACGCTCCTGTTTTTCTTCTCCAACCGTTAATGACCCAGTTTGCAGAGATACAACCAAACAATGTGTTTCTGACTGATAGATAAAGAGACGGGGGAGGAAGACGAGCGTCGTGGGAATTTCCTCCAACCGTGTGAGTGGAGCGGAGCGGAGCGGAGCGGGGCGGCCGCGGTGCTGCGAATGGAGAGGAAACGGGGGGATGTTTTGAGAGCGAGCTGGAAGGAGGAGGTCATACAGAGAGGTCACCCGCTGATGCGTTTGTTTGTTTGGGATAAAGTTTTGGACGGAGCTGCTTGTTCTTACCGGCTCTCCGGGTGTGACTTTTCCTCACTTCCAGCAAGGAGGGTTTTTATTTTGGCTCTGTTTGTTAGTTTGCAGGAGATCTGATTTCAATATGATTTGGTAGAAAGATTATGAAACATTTATTTTGTTTGGCTCCAAAATAACTCGTGACCTCTGAGGTGTAGAAGCAGATTTCTTACTTTACATTACTGTTGTGCAGTAAAGCAGTTGGACTGTTTTTAAAGACTCCTGAATGACATTTTGTTCCAACTCAAACCAACAGTGATGCGTCTACTACTCTACAGTATTGTGTCTGTATCAAAGCCTGATATCTCTTCTTCCTCTGTGACACAGAGCTCCATTAAAAACACATCGAGGCAGTGTAATATTTAACAAAAATAAAACTTTGTTTTGTCGTCGTCTTTCTGAGATCAGCGCTGTTAGCGCATGTAGATGACGTCATACACAGAGAGCGTGAACCGGAGTAACGTTTAACATTTCTTTACTATTAAAAGTGCTAAAAAATAAATCCATATAACGTTTGCTGTGCTTAAATACAAGGTGCAAATTCTTAGTATCAACACAATCGATTATTTACCTTGCAAATCGATTTTAGATCGATATACTAGGACAACTTGCAGAGTACCTATCTGTGTAGTTGGATGGTAGGAATATAAATCGATACATCCAGGGTCTGAACTTAGCAGGCAGGGAAAACGCCAGTGATGGGAATAGAGAACCGTAGTTACCCGCTGTCTCGGCATCTCATGTCTCTGTGACTATCGACTCCTTTTATTGAGGCTTTCCAACAGTTACGCTGCACAATGACGCATACGCACGCTGTGTCATGTTTCAGTTTGTTTTGCACCGGAGACATGGCAGAGAGAAAAATAAGCGCTCAACAGCGTGGCGATACTAAACCTAAACCTAAACCCTATTTCACCCTGATAAAGCGACACCGTGAACAACAAACCAGTGTTGAAATCAGCAGGAGGAGAGTGAGTAACGTTAGCTGTTAGCAGCCGTTAGCAGCTCAGTCCTGACTGGCTAAACACTGGAGATACGAACATCAACAGAGGTGCCATTAAGTTATAATAAAGAGGCGTTCAAAGTCTGCTCAGGAAAAATGACTATTGGGTGAAGGTAAATTACAACGTCATCATGATGCGTTCAAATGTAATCTTGTAAAAAATTAGGTGAGAAACTTGAATAAATCCAGTTGCTTGAAGGAGATGTTTTCACGTCAATATAAAATAGATATTAAAGAGAGAATTATTATGACCTGTTTAACTTCATAACAACTTACCAAGATTCTTTTTTAAATCAAAGCACATATTTAAATAATCATAATCATTTGAATTGTGTGTTTTTATGCAAATAACCACAACAGATGACAATAACAAAGTACAGTGTTTTTCATGTAAAATATATCAAACATTGAATGATATCAGATCTAAAATGTTATTCGCGTAGAGATTTCAAAAGTGGCAGATAGCATTTCTGAGTGTCTACTTGTCTGCCTCAGTGGGAGGAAGTGAAAAAAGTTGATTTCAGACCCTGGATACATCGATGTAGTAGATTCATCGTTAGTGCGGAGGCAATAGAAATGCTCTCAATCTCGCGTTTAACACCTTTAAATCTGTGCAATGTATCTACTATACATCATTCATAAAGATGTGCACATGCATGTATGAACATAACCCATAAGTACCTAGGTGTTGTTTCACTGTATCCAAGCCGCTGTCAGCTATAATGATCCTGAAGTGGAGACCTGATGGATGCAACACACACACACACACACACACACACACACACACACACACACACAGTCCTCCCGTGGATCGGTGTAAAGCATAAATTAGTCATTGAAAGCCAAACTTGCTTTAGGCTCGGCCTGCCGGCTTGAAATGAATATTTTAATGGCGAGCAGATCTCTGCCTGTCTTCATCTCTCTTTCCTTCTGCCACACTCTCCTCTCTTCATGTCATTCAATACATACATTTATTTTTCAGCTCTCCTTCGCTCAGGTATTCACAACACACACACACACACCCACACACACACACCCACACACACACACACACACACACCCTCTCCATCTCATCTGCCAACTGCACATTGTAAAATTGGCTGTACTCTTTTTCTTTGTCAGATTGACACACACACACACCCTTGCTGTATCAAGCTGAGACAAGCTGAAGCATCATGTTGACTTTCTCTCAGCGTGTGGTGTCGCTGTGATACCACCTGATTCTGCTGCACTCCTAACAGCGCTGACTCCACACGCTGTGGGTGTAGCAGGTGGTTGCATGAGGTCTAGGGGTTAAAGTTGGGGTTAGAGGTGAGGGAGTGTATTATGTCACTATGAGTACTCATGTTTGTGTGTGTGTGAGATGGAGAAGAAAAGAGCAGATGATGTGTTTTGGTATTCTGCTTCAGTCTGATCCGTTGTGTACTATTGATGAGCCGGCGGTGTTCTGCTCGGCCAATCAGAGACGCTTGCTGACTGCTAAACAACATCTCACTTCTTACATCCGTCTCTCTTTGTCACATCTGACTTTACCTGACAAAACATCTCCACACCTCCAGTTCAGAGTCTAAAGGAAACAACTCTGCAGTATAACGAACACTCAGAGGATTATCTGCTCATCTCCACGGAGCGCTGCAGCATTTTCAGCTCGTTGTTTTGATTTACGGCTCACCACCTTTTGGTTCAGTCTCACCACGTCTCATCAGCGTTATGTTTTACAGAGAATAAACTCTGGAGTTGCAGCGACAAGAGTTGGGAACTGTCGTCCAGTTCATGAGACCACATCCCTTCAGCTGGACATGAGACTGAACATTAAGCAGTTTAACCAGAAGCGTCTGAATCAAAACTACGACCACACACTGGAGCTTTAATTCATCTTAGAGCTGCAACAAAAATTAAACAGGAACTCTTTTGATAAGCGATTAATTGTAATTTTTAAAGGAAATACCTAATGCTCTCTGGTCCCAGCATCTTATTTGTGAGGATTTGCTACTTATCTTCGTTATGTGTAACTGAAAACAAATAAGCTCTGTACACTGAAGTGGGATTTATGTTTGCCGTCATGTTTGTTGGCATGGCCAAAGTGACGTCACACCATCACACCTCTTCCTAACTGGACACGATGCGAACGAGCGAACATCAGATTGTCCCAGTTGTTTCCAATAGAGATGTCTTCGTACGTCAGCGAACATGCCTGCAACAAACATGTCGCTTGTTTGAAAAACCGCTCGCCCTGTCTCTATTTATGTGCACCTCCAGCCTATTTCCACTGGTCCAAATCAATATCACACTTTTTACGCAAGAAATAGGCATTACAGTAACAGAATATTGATTCATATTTGATCAGCGCTGCCTAGTTTGACCGTTTGGTCGGAGTTGGCGAGTGGTTGACAGCCGGCTCTCATAGACGGCAGACTCCAGATCAGTTCTGATTGGTTGTTTTCCTCTGGTCTGTGAAATCCCACAGATGCCGTTAGGATTACCGGAGGACACCAGAGGATGCTCTACTGTCAGGATAAAGTGGCTGTTTTATAAACATTTCTTTTCATCATATTTGCTCAGTCTACCGACTGCTGCTTTCAGATTTGCTGAGAATAATTTAGTAATTTTCTTTCAGCTTTTTCTAATTCAACAACCCGTCGTTCATAAAAGAAAACTAATCATTTGTCCATTTATCTGTATCTACAGTTGTTCCTTTGTCTGCAGTACACACACAGCAGGAGTCCTCTTCGAATAGACTTAAAATTGAAATTGTCAAAACAAATTATTTATCTCACCAAGAGAAAGCGACTGCAGCAGCTGCTTTCTCACAAACTTTATGTCCAACATCGACACACAGACGCTTGAATGAGACATCCGACGCTGCTCGGTGTGTATGTGCTCATGTACTGTATGAATAAGGTGTAAAGAGCATGAGGGACACTGTACTGGAGATGTGAACAAAGTACTGACAAGTAGAGTGGTTGTTTTTGTGCCGATAGAAAACAGAAAACGGCATGAAAAGACTTTGGACTTTTATCAGTTGGGCAGTTTCTGTGATCTCTGTGTTCGTTGGAAAATGGATTCATATGCTGTAGATTATTCATCAGCTTTCATCAAGCGTCTTCAAACTGCATATTGTGGAGAATTTTCCTTAAATGGATGTTTATGTGAGTTATTTTGCAATTTCTTGTTTTCACAGATAATTCATTTTCTATTTTTTTTGCAATTTCACTTGAAACAAATAAAAAACAAGTAGTACCTCGTAACTTGCACAGAGTTATTCTGAAACTACTTTTGACTTCGACTTGATTGGATTTGTTCGCCAGCATCGCTTTAACGTTTAACACTAATGACAAAGTTCTTCCAGACTGCTCTGTTGGATCTTAAACTCTGTACTGTATGTGGCACCGGTGCTGTTTACCTGAGTGGATTTACCTGAAGAAGGTCTGAGGACTGAAATAGTAATACCATGTAAATAATCCAGCCACGATATATCGTGTTTAACAACAACAATAGCATTTAGCTCTTGGTTTAGCTATTTCTCTTTTGTGTTCTCTTGCACGCAGTAAATAAAAACATGTCGCAGACTATTTTTTTTTAATATTTTTTTCATACTTTTCAGAAATCTTTCAGACTTTTTTCAGACTTTTGTCTCCAGACATTTTTCAGACTATTTTTTTTGAATATTTTTCAGACTATTTTTTTTTTAATATTTTTCAGACTATTGTTTTTCGAATATTTTTCAGACTATTTTTTTTTAATATTTTTTTCATACTTTTCAGAAAACTTTCAGATATTTGTCTCCAGACATTTTTCAGACTTTTGTTTTGAATATTTTTCAGACATTTTTTTTTTGAATATTTTTCAGACTATTTTTTTTCAAATATTTTTCAGACTATTTTTTTTCGAATATTTTTCAGACTATTTTTTTCGAATATTTTTCAGACTATTTTTTTTCGAATATTTTTCAGACTATTTTTTTCGAATATTTTTCAGACTATTTTTTTCGAATATTTTTCAGACTTTTTTTTTTTTAATATTTTTTTCATACTTT
>CAKAOI010039761.1:0-44204 GCA_916701655.1 Sebastiscus albofasciatus
TCATCATAGATTCAACCACAACTGCAGCCGTAGCCCGATCAATAACCACATCTACAGTCACAGTTTCAACCAGCACAGCCAGGCAGAGCAGCTGCAGCTGAATGATGATGACACAATGATTACCATATTCTTTCTTTGTAAAAATAAAAAAAATCATGCTCACATTCATGACACTGTGTGTGCTTGTTTATTCTTGTTCTCACTGGGGAGGAAGAGGTATCAGGTGTCAGCAATATGCTTAATGTGTTGGAAAAGTGTAAAAGAACATTCAAAATGCAGAAATGAGGGGGTTTGAAATGGACTTAAGGATAAAATTAAAACATCCGGGACACATGGCTTTGGATTTTGTGCAGCTAATCAGTTATGAAGACTTTGGGTGGTGTCAGAGTGTGAACATCTCACTGTTTAATCTCACAGGGGGAACAAAACGCCTTCATCTCATCTTAAGACTCTTAACCGTCTTATCTGAAGCACCGATCGATCCGCAGCCGCCGGCGCCGATCGCTGCTCCACTGGAACAAACCAGCTGAGCCTCAATGTGACTTTCACGCCCGTCCACAACATTCAGCCGCCGCCATCCTCCACCATTTCATCCTCATACCACTACAGCTGGTCTGGATGCAGTCGTTCTGCTAAATTTAGCCCTTTTGTGCTTCGCTTCCTCTGTGCTCATTCAACAATCTCTGATTTTCTCTTTTTCTTCTTGGGGGATATGGCGAGTGCTCGTTTGCATTTAATTAATTCACATTTGATGTGGAGCGTGATTGTGTGTGTGTGTGTGTGTGTGTGCGCGCAGTATAGCGACATTCATCATCGAGGATGATAAGCAGAGCCTCAGGCAGTGACTGATTCCTCTCAGTTTAGTTGAAAGCAGAGAGAAATTTGTGTTTGATTTCCACAGAGGAAGACATCACTGCATTCCATGGCCAAAAGTATGTGGACAGCTGAACAGGAAGACACTATGTTCGTTTATGTGCTGCTCTAATGGCCTCTCCATTCTTCTGGTTTCAGACACAATAGCATTAGTGAGGTCCAACACTGATGTTGGGTGATCAGGTCCGGCTCACAGTCGGTGCATCAGTTCATCCCAGAGGTGTTGGATGGACCAGTTGCGGACCAGTCAAATTTTTCAATACCAAATTGGGAAAACTATTTCTTTATGGAGCTGGTTTTGTGCATATTTTGGAAGAACATTGTTGTCTAAAATACTGTTTCGTACTGTATAAGATTTCCCTTCATTGGAACTAGGAGGCCTAAAAAGGGAAAAACCTAAACATAGAAAAAAAAGTACACTGGTATGTGGACAGGGCGGTCCAAATCCATGAGTGTGGTGGGACAACCCTGTCTCCTACAAATTACGTTCACATACAACTAAACTGCATTCTTAATTACATTTGAGGGAAGCTTATTTTCTCCCAGATTACAGTCGTAGTTTTAAACACACGGTTAACATTGTAAATTGAAACAAAACAAAAATGCAACAAAACGACTTTAGTAAAAAAAAAAAACATCATGATTTGGCTTAAAATGACTATGTTTGTTACGTTATTAAGCTATGGACGTAAATTGAAATAAGTGAATGTTGAATTTTAGTTTCACATGGAACATGAACAGCGGTCTCCTGGGTAAAACTCCTGTTTATTGATCCACCCGCCACCATCAACTACTTTAAAGAGTTTTCTTCAAAATATCTCCCTAAACATTGTTCTCTTACTGTCCAGCCACCCTAGACCAGATAAGAGAGAAACTGAGTTGATAAAATAGAATTACCGCCTCGCGGTTATATTCCTCCGCCAGCAAGTCGTTGCAATTTATATCCATGTCTGTCCAAGATGTCATTACTATATCATTTTATCCTATTATACATTTATGTGAAATTGTCATAACTAGCATAGGGATTATTGTGTCATGGGCACAAAGATGTTTTGTAAGGTCACAGTGACCTTGACCTTTGACCACCAAAATCAGTTCATCCTTGAGTAAAGTGTACGTTTGTGTCAATTTGAAGAAAGTCGTTCCGGGCGTTCCTGAGATATTGCGTTCACGAGAATCCGTACGGACAACCCAAAAACATAATGCCTCCGGCTACGACTGTCGCTGGCACATAAATACGGTCACAATACAGAAGCTTCCATGACATTTTTTTGTCACATTACCATTATTATGGAAAGCACAATAAACCAATTTATCAGAATTTCTTATTTGTGCACTTAAAACAAACCTATAACCAAGTACCCATTAACCAGTTTGTGGTGATTTGACTGAACGCAACTTTATTTAAGAAAATGCATCATGTAAGCAAAATATAATCTAAAATAATGCAAATGACTTAGTTGATAATATACAAGTAGTTTGGTGCAAATTTGCAGTCAATCAAATTACCAAAACCAATTGTCATGTAGTGAACCGGGGACTCTGGGGGCTCCCGGGGGCAGCTGCCCGCTTGGCCCAGTTAGTGGTCAACTAGTCACAACCCAACCATATCATAAGATGAAAGAGTATCACCCATCCAGTAACAGCCAAAGAGTTCATAATTCTGACAAAACTAAAACAAAAGATTTGTTTTTTGTTAACATTCAACAGCTACAACTCCCATAAGGCTTTGGTAGCATGCCTATAGCTGAGCTAAAGGCAAATCAGTATTCATTTTAACCAACACCAGCCTGCTGCTTAATTGTTTGTGGCAGTGTATTGTTTATGTGTGTATATGTGTGCATTGTGTCTATTTTTACTCATCACTGATGTGCTTTCAGATTAAATCAATCGGCTCTGATTAGCTCTACTTAAGGCACTATCCCCCCACCTACCACACACACACAAACACACAAACACACACACACAGCTCCTCATCCACCTTCATCCCCCGCCTCCCTTCCTCCCCCCTCCAGGCCCCCTCTGTCCCCTGCCAGGTCTCAACCTCTTCGCCCCAAGAGGTCTCTTTAATTGCCGCTGAAGACAACACTGTTAGTGTGTGTACGTGTGTGCGTGTGTGTGTGTGTGTGTCGGCGAGAGAGTGAGTGAGCGTGAAGAGCTGCTGCCATGGCAACAACATCACCACTGATGATACAAGCTGTAGAGCACCAGAAGTCTGTGTGTCTGTCTTTTCTTTTATTCTCCTCCCAGCAGCTTGTTGTTGACTGAGAGCAGAACACCATGTTACACTGCATCACTCTGTACGCTACAGTATATCATATCATGATATGTTACAGAATGTTACAGTATATAATATGATATGTTACTGTATATTACAGTATATCATATCATGATATGTTACTGTATGTTACAGTATATTATATACTGTCTGTTACAGTATATTACCTATGAAACAAACATAAATCCATCCATCCTCACCCAGATCTGCAGCTTGATCCTCTTGTCGTTACGATACACCGTCTTCACCTTGAAGTCGATGCCAACGGTGCTGACGAAAGAGTTGCTGAAGGAGTCGTCGGCATAGCGGAACAGGAAGGAGGTTTTCCCAACGCTGCTGTTGCCGATGATCAGCAGCTTGAACATGTAGTCAAAGTTCTGGTCGGAGCCGTCCCGCTGGCCGAAACGCTGGTCTGCCTTCGCCATCTGGAGGTTTTGTTTGAGCAGACAGAGAAAAAACACAATCAGTATCATGACAATTCGTCTAAACGAGGGCAACATTTCCACTGGGGAGGACATGTCCAAATCACTTTTCACAATCCATGTTTCATCCTTCCCACTTTCACATTCTTTTGCATTTAGGCCTATACATAAAAGGAAGATTTCAGACACAGCTCATCTGTTTGGTGGAGCTTGTCAAAGCTCAGGGCCAATAAAAAGTACTCAAAATCCTCTGCTTCCTTTTAAAAGACAGAAAAGGGGTTCCTGAGGCAAGGACTTATGGTGAGCAAAACATTATTTCAGTCTTAATGTCTTAATTTCAGCATTAATGTAGTAGCAAACAACTATTTGATATGTAAAGATGTAGAGGAGTAATGTCTACCTGAGCAGAATAATGAAGTCACTCTCCCTCTTTGTGTGTTGTAATCCAAGCTTCTCCATGCTTTGTTCACATAGCCAGGTCAGTTGCACATGCCTTTTGGTGCATGTTCGTGCATTTGAGCGTGCCCCACTGGCTAGCTTGCTCTGCACCATGCTCATATGGTAATAACAGCTGACAACGCCGTCCCGACTGCGGAAGCGTAGCACCCACCCTTCGTTCCCCCCCAGGTAGACACTGTTAGCTCTGTCAGCACAGTTGCCGTTGTTTTCACTGTTACCGCTGTCAGCACCATTAGCTGCGAGCCGCTGGCTCAGCCGTCGCCATGTTGAGAGCTGTGCAGAGGCAATAGAAATGCTACCAATCTCGCATTTAGCACTTTTAAAGTCTTTGGATGCAGTGTTCATTTTATTTTATTTTTGGTGTTTGGTGTTGAAAGATTCGAAGATCTATCTCTTATCTTTCAAATTAAATTTTTAGCGAGGTTAGCATTGCAGCATTTCTAATTCTTTTGTTGCACTCACTGATTGAATTAGGCTACACCGCGGCTTTCAGGGGAACCCTATTTTTTGGGGGTGAGGGGTGGGAGAGTACTGTACACATGCACGTGCATACAGTTCAACACATTTCAATTCAAAGAGAATATTTAGCCTGGGACAACAAAGACACAGGAAAAATATTCACCGTTGCAACGTTTTCTTTTTAATCGCATCACTCAAAAAACAATGCACTGTACGTAACGCGCTCATGCATGGATGGCCACAGCAGGAACGGACAGTATTGTGTTTATTAGACACAAATTATCAGAAATTGTTTTGCGCCAATAAACATGCACGTTGACAAGTGCTTTACTATTATACTATTATTTATTATTATTTATTTCAGGAACCTAAATATACAGGAACATGTAAATTTATACAGAAAAAAACTGTGGCACCAAAATTGACAATATTTTAGAGGTCCCCCCAAATTTCTCAAAAGAGGCTTTCTGGGTAACTAACGTCTCTCTCTGGGGAGCCAAGCTCCACATAACTCCTTGTATTTCCAACCCTGGTTGGACCGTTGTTGGACTGATGGAAGGTATGGTAAGTGTTTTTCCTGGTTAATTAAAATGCAGAAAATAGAAAAGTTCCTGTATTTATTCACTTTTCTCTGATTGAAAAACCCACAAATTTATTGAGCCCCCCCAAACACGTCTGAACCAAACCAACATCCTTGTATAGAAAACATCACCGAGGATGACAATGACCTACTGTAATAATGTTAATAACACTTATGGTTTATATGCCCCTCACATGGTAAATATCCCATTTATGTGAAGAAAATTGCATTTCTTGTGTCTTTTGCACGTGAAATAAATTCTTGGCATGGTAAACATTGTATACGTGGCAGGTGACAACATAGACAAACCTATTTTCAGCTGTGGAAATAAAAATGTCCTGAATAAAACCAACAAAACCATTGCTTTGAATTCAAATGGGTTCTTTTTTTTAATGACTCTCGTGTCGAAGGCAGTTAACATCTTAACAGGTTTTATTTTTTCACTTCAGATTAAATGTTCCTCGGAGGAAAAACGTCCGACCTCTAGCTGTGATGAAACCTGTCGAATGAGCCGAAAACTGCGCAAAGCTGTCTCCTCTTTGTTCCTGGAAAGCTGACATTTTAGAAGTTTTCACCCGACTGCAGCCAAACATGACTCAAGCACAAAGAGCCAACAAACCACACAGCGTGTTAAACAAAGACACAGTGCAAACACACATTTCCTGTTAGACATCACCTGTCAAGTCAAATAAAAAGCCTGAGCTGCCTCAGTGGTCGACCTTGCAGACAGGTAGAGGTCGGTGTGAAGGACTGAGTGAATGTGAGCGGCAGATGAGTCAGAGCTGAAGATCCTGCTGGGTTCAATCTAGCGTGGATGGCTGTGCCAGTGGAGACTCATCCTCTCTGTCAGCGACCGGGGGAGGAAAGAGAATACAACGAAATCCATCTGAAATGATGATTCTAGCTGTGCTAGATATTCGCTTATAATCTCTGGATTTTTATGAGACTTATCATGTGATTCATTTGGTGGAAAATAACTGACTTTCTGCTGCATGTCAAGAGTGATTCGGGAGAATGTTTTTGATTCAACGCAGTCTGTTTCTTCCACTCAAATTGAATAAAGTCTTCTGCAGCATCTGTCACTCCAGTGCTTCTGATTTCTATTCAAGACCTGTCATGTTATCAGTTGTTTATGAGACAGACCGTCCCAATCATACTAATCTTTTTTACTCTTTTACATTCATTTTAGGATTTTCAATATAAGACAGATGCTCAGTACATCAGTTGAACAACACAGCAACGATTAACTTCACAAGAAACAAATCAAAGGACTTATTACTAGTAAATTAAGATTCATATACACAGCAATAGAGGGTACACACTTACACCACTAGTCCACAGTCCATTTAAGTGCAATTCTGAGGTACTTTACTTAAGTATTTCCATTTTCTGCTACTTTGTACTTCTACTCCACTACGTTTTAGGGGCAAATATTGTACTTTTTACTCCACTACATTTATTTGTAAACTTTACTTACTTTGCAGATTCACATTAATACTACAATAT
Source organism: Sebastiscus albofasciatus (assembly GCA_916701655.1). NCBI lineage: Eukaryota > Metazoa > Chordata > Actinopteri > Perciformes > Sebastidae > Sebastiscus > Sebastiscus albofasciatus. The sequence continues at coordinate 6,578 of CAKAOI010039761.1, forward strand.
ATAATTAACAAATACATTGTTGTATTATTACAGATTAAGATAAGACAAGAGTTTATTGATCCTTCAGAGGGAAATTCACAAGCTAGTATATAAAGTAGTTCAAATTAGCCCCACCTTTACCAGCTGCAACAGTAAAGTGCTGAACACATTAATGCATCAATAATCAGAATTCAGTAATATTATATATATTATTCTGAAATTGGCCATTCTGCATTATGAGTACTTTTTCTTTTGGTTCATTTCTCTGTAGGGTCCTTTCCATAATGTTGTCAGACACTTATAATAAGAATCTGAGCCTGTCAGTGGCAAAAACAAGCACTTTTAGTGGACGTAAACTGACGGTGCCAGGTTGCCCCAAATGATTACATTACTGTTCATTTAGCGGCTGGCGCCTGCAGTGTTCTCCCTCAATACTGGACCAATTTCAAAAAGGGTTGTTCCCATTAGTCACGTAGTTACAAAAACATGGGAAAATAGGATACAGGTTGAAAAATACCAATGTTATCCTTTAAGTAAAAGATCTGAGTACTTCTTCCACATGTCAGTCTACCACCCTTGAGGTAGTCTACTGTAGTACAGGGTTCCAAAGTTTTTCAAAAATCTCAGTCTTGTTCTAACTAGAGAACCTTAAAGCTAGGATTGGTAGTGCTGTTCAAATACATTTTTTGTCAAAGGCTAGTTGTTGAAATTCTCATTACATCCAGACAGTAATCAATAAATCAAATGCTCTGACAAAAAAAGAAAAGAAATCTGGTATCTGTGACTGTCACTGGACTGTAGCCCGTCCAATCATTTCATTTGGCACGAATGTAATGATTGGACGGACTACCTACCTGCCTGCCGGCGTACACTCTGTCCGTGCACTCATTGCGCATCATCTGAGTATTCCACAAGCTGCTAGCTTGACAGCTGTGAGTACTAACAATAGCCATGTTTGTTGTTTACGTTCATCATGATAATTTGGGGGAGTGGCTTTGGAGGGAGGTCTGAAGGGACGGACTGTCAGTGTTGTCGACTTAGTGACTTTCTCGTTAGATTTAAGGATTTTTGGAGCTAGTGCTGCTAGCTACTTAATGGAAAAGAGTTGGCAACACTGGGCTGCGTATTTTGGTTGGTTCATATCTAAGAATCTATCTATCTTCTCAGAATTACTGACCCTACCTTTAATCTTTCTAACTATAACACATTCATCAACTCTCTTCTCCACATAATTATGTTGGTGCACAGTCTGACTTCCACATAAGTAGAGTAAGTTTTTTTTGCTACTGTCATACAAAGTGAAATGGCCTGAGTTTATCGCCAAAAGGTAACTCACATTCTAATTCTACACTCTTCCAATAAGTAAACAGTTTCCAGAGAGAATGTGTCGATGACCCGTCTGCCTCTATAATCAATCGTACTAATCTTGTTTATCATTTCATACACATTCACAATGGAAAATGTCAAAAAGGAGTACACTGATGAACAAATGTCAGCTTGTTGGCTAAAATCACTGGATGTTTGAGTGTGAATGCTAGAAAAAGTTCCATATTAAAAGTTTCAAATGAACAAGGGCGCAAATAACACAGTGCAATGTCAAGTTTCACAGAGAATATAAGCTTTTTAGCCTCTTTAAGCTCCTAGTTTTGGTTTTGCAGCACATTTCCTGTCTGGTTCAGTCTCAGCTGCTTTCTGATAAATCCAGTGTACACTAGCTGCTTAGCAGCAAATAGCAGACGGACACAGTTACAGACTAGCTGGTGAACACAGTGGAGCATTTAGCAGCTAAAGAACCAAATATTCCCCTCAGGAGTTATTAGAGACCAAAGGTGGAAACCTTCAAAAACTCAGGGACGTCTGGATAAATTAAAAAGGTCTCAAGTGATTCTTTTTTTTTTTCTTTTTTTTTTTTAAAACTCGTCCTTGCAAAGATTGTGTGGATTTCAAATTTGAAATCAACTAAAAAAACACTAAAATGTTATTCATTTTCTGATCTAAACAAAACAACAACTACTGGATGCATTGCCGTGATTTTGGGGCAGATATTCGTGTTCCCCAGAGGATGAATCCTACTGACTTTTCAGTGCCACCATGAGGTGAAATATCTCAACAACCATTGAATGGTTTTGATGAAATGTGGTTCAGACAATCATGTTCCCCTCGGGATGAATTGAAATAACTTTGGTGATCCTCTGCCTTTCTATCTAGCGCCATCATCAGGTCAACATTTTAATGTCTCCAATACTTTGGTTTATGACCAAATACCCACAGAACTAATCACATTCAGCCTCAGTTGTACTTTGTGTTTGCTGCTAATTCCTGCAGCTAACATACAACACTAAGACGGTGAACATGATAATCATTATAGCTGCTCAACATCCTCATGTTAGCATTTAGGTCAAAGCACCACTGTATGTAAATGGAGCCTCACGGAGCTGCTAGCATGACCGTAGATACTACGTTTTGTTATTTAAAGGCGCTAAATGCAACATTGGGAGCATTTCTATTGGCTCCCCACGGCTCTCAACATGGCGTCGGCTTAGACAACGCTAACAGTGCAAACGACAACAACAGTGCTGACAGAGCTAACAGCGTTAACATGGGGGGAACCGGAGGGTGGGCGCTACCGGTGATGCGACATTTGCGAACGACCCGAATCTTTTGAATGTCTCTTTGGCACAAACGAAGGGAACCGAGTTGTAGGCCTACTTGAGAGCCGTTGTTTTTATTGTTGTGACCAAATTTCACTGCCTGCCCTAGATCCGCATTGCCGGGAGACAGGCGGAAATGCCTCAAAGCCACACACACAAGAGAGAGAGAGAGAGAGAGGTGGGTTGGAGCAGAGAAACAGAATTGTTTGTCAACTGGCCCAAAGAAATGAGCTTGAGGTGGTGTGAACAGCCAGGCTACTGCTCCCATGACTAAAAGAACTATGAACCATTTTTTTGAATGGCTCTTGCAAAAGAACAGAGCCATAAGATCCAGCTGCTTTCAAAGAGCCGTATTCGCTGCCTTAACATGATACATACAGCCCACAGGATAAGAAATTTGCTCTTCGCTCACCACGACATAGGGCGCAGAGTCTTGCAGAAAAGTGTGCAAGGAATGCCATTCACTGTTTCTAGGCAACAACAACAGTTGCAGCTGTTATCTCATTGGTAATACTTTGAAAGGTCAGCGGCAACCAAGGTCAAAGTTGAAATAATGTGAACTCGGTAGCAATTTGGAGCGGTGCGCCACGCCAAGGGTAACGCTTACGCCTAGTCGAGTGGGACCGTTCTCACCATAGGAAGACGATGGCACAACCAGCGCAGAGCGGTTTTACCACTGATCATGTGTGGGCGGCTTAACCACCAAATAACCATGAGCTAGCCAGCGGGGCACGCTCACATGCATGAAAAGCACGCACGGCAGGCCCGGCTACGTCAACACCGCTGTGAGAAACTCGGATTGCAACACACACACACAGAGAGAGAGTGACTTCATTCTCTGCTCAGGTAGACATTGCTCCTCTATATGTTTTATTAATGCTCTGGATATCGTATAGCACCTTTAAAGCTAAATCTTTAATTTGGACAGAAACATGTAGATAAAATCATATCATACCAATATTAGAAATAATAATATTGAATTATCCTCCAGCACCAGTAAAAAAAGCACCATAAAAATCCCAATGAGGCCACTTTAAACTCACTATGGCCACATATATATGCATAAATCCTACCTTAACAACATCAAATTAAACCATAACCCTACAGGATTAACATATGGAAGTATTAATGAAGATAAAACTCAACAAAGCACCACACAGCAGAAACATTAAGACAACCTAATACAAAGATACAATAATATACTAAAATAGCCATACTATTATTGGAATATGACACTTTAGGATGTTTGTTTCATTGTGTTTCATTACAAAAACACACAGTCATCCAGTACAATAGGGTCATTGTGGGAAGACTATACATTGCTATGGGGGGATAAGATATATAGCAGATTAAGACATCATCATCATCATCATCATATGGCCAACAGAGGCTCAACCCCCCCACAGAGAGCCACAGACGCGCTGCACCTGTCAGATTATTATGGGATATTATAGGAACATTGTGTTTTATTGGGTTTCACGGCCGACATGTATAAACTATAGAACACAAACGGGGTACATATAACAAATAATTCAGATTATGATAGAGGTGGTGCAGGAAATTGACAACCTATATCATTAAATAAATACATTATGATCAATATTATGCACCATATAGGAACACTGGGTGCCTATAGATGTATGATAAGGGATATTATAGAATATATTTTACCCATATATTTATAATGAAACTAAACCTTAATTTAAAGTGATTATACGAAAATTGCATATAATTGGTGCTCAGGTGTGATCGACGTTTCTGGATTTACATCAGTCATCAGGCCTGTGTGTGTGTGTGTGTGTGTGTGTGTGTGTTCATTAAACCGGTGTTAAACGGTGTTGTGTCACCGCTGGTCATCCGTGTCTGTTTGTCTCTTACCTCTGCTGGGCGGATCTGATGCTCTCTCTCTCTCTCTCTCTCTGCACCTGACGGAGGCAGCTCGCTACCTCCAATAATAACAGGCTAATAATAATAAAACCAACAAATGTATCCTCAAAGCGTCCGATCTGATCCACCGAGACTGTCTGTGCAGAAAAATCAGGAACACCTTCTGCGTCGTTTGCAAATCAGCAGAGTGGAATTTTTTTTTTCTTTCCTCCAGAAACGAGTTGAAATTGGCTGTAAAACGTCTCCTCTCCGCGGTGCCGCACGCAGCTTCCTCTCCTTTTACGCACGGCTCTACGCTGACATCCTGCGTTAATTCAAGGTGGAGCGAAGCGATGTGGGAATGTTTTGCAAAGGCGTCTGCTGCCTGTCACCTCCTCCCACTAAAAATAACCACCACCGGCTTCTCTGTGAATGAATCCTCTCTCTCTCTCTCTTCAGGCTGTTTGCAGCTCCTCTCCTCCGCCCTATCACGCGGCAGATTTGCGCAGACGCGCAAGAGCGGCAGGAGCGGCAGGAGCGGCAGTCATTTGCGTGCGATGACTCATAACTGAAGCGGTGAGGCGTGTAATTGCTTCAGCATCAGTAACAAAAAGACATCGGACTGAGGAAAAAAAGAGGAAAAATCTGCCTGTTTGTGCTGCTGCAGACATATAAAACACACAGGTGTGTTTCTGCTCTCTGCTGCGTCATTTCACAGTCAACACACCTGTTCTGACATTTTAATGTTGCAGTAACACACTACAGTGTTGTGATATGATTGGAGCTGAAAACTAATTAATTATTCATGGGGACTAAATTAGTTGATAACAGCTTTGATAATCGATTAACTGTCTTTCATCAAGTGGAAATATCAACTGTGTTTCTGCTTCCAGCTGCTAGAATATGAGGATTCAACATTAACCTTCTGAGACCCACAGTAGACCCGTTTTTGTTGTCTTTCACAGGGGTTCTTTAGGGGGTGATAGCAGGTCAACAGTAGATGTCACATAGAAGTGGTGTACATCATCTGAAAGCTGAGAACCTGAAGATTAATTTGAGAGGCAGCTCAGCACTGTGTGTCAAGTTGTTCTAGTCATAAATCAGAAATAAGCATGAATTAGTTAATTAATTAATTCAGAATTATTTAAAAATAAATTGCGAACATTATGATAGTAGTATATGACGGTCCTCCCCATGCTCTACTATGTCTCATAAGTTGTTGCAGCAATTTTTGGGTTGATACCACTTGTTACACTGATTTTATACCATTCTAGAATTGATAAAAAATAACCACTAATCCCTCCAAAATACCACATTAGACACCAAGACCTTGAGGAAGACCATAGAAAAGGCCATGCTGTGATTTGGTATCGAAAACCTTTAACATTTGGAGATTTGTGCAAGAACTGCATTCTGTGATTGGATGGCAAAACCCCCTTATTGTCAATCTACCTAGGAAAGCCATTCATCCTCTGAATGCTCTAGGTCTGTAGTTTGTGGCTGTAAAGTTTCATAAGGCTGTGATTATCCTAGAGGTCACCACAGGTCATTTGAGACAGAGAGGTCAAGTTTCAAAAAAATGTCTCAATACAATGAAATGGCTACTATGGCGACTAACATCATCACACATGAATACAGTTGGGCTCATTGGATCCACAGGAGTCTCAGAGTCTCTCTTTTACAGTGAGACCAAATTTATGCAATTACAAGACTGTTTAGGGACCCCAGTATGCAGAAATATTCAAACACGTCATTTTAGAATAGGCAAAAATAACACATTTATACTGCATTCAAACAACTGCATGATTTTTTTTGCCCCAAACTGCATGTGATTATCATAAAGTGGACATGTCCGTAAAGGGGAGACTCATGGGTACCCATAGAACTCATTTTCATTCACATATCTTGAGGTCAGGGGTCAAGGGACCACTTTGAAAAAGGCCATGCCAGTTTTTTTACAGACTAACCTGTACCAATGACTAATAGTAATTGACCACATTAACATAGCGGCAATATTGCTCTTACGCTCAGGGTGGGAACGGGGTGGAAAGGAATCTCCCGGAGACAAGTCTCTCAGACAGCTAGCTAAATCCAAACAAGTCCAAACATTTGACTTGTCTCACAAACACACAAAACAGTAAGGAGGGCCCCCAAAGAAAATCTTGCCCAGGGCCGCCCCTGTTGTCAAGAGCCGGGCCAGTCTATTTCCTCTCTTTTGATGGGGATGTTGAGGTTATAAAGTGCAGAGTCTCATTCAAATGGTGTATAATGTTGGTAAGTGTTGACCTAAATAGCAGTTTATAAAATCACTCCTTTGTCAAACTGTTGTCATGTGGAAAAGATTCTTTGGTGTCAATAAAAGTAACATATTTTATTGATTTTAGTAAAAATATAAAGCTGCACACACCGCTTAAGTTATCATAGTGCACTGATGTTTTTATTGTGTATGAAAGGGTGTATATAAAGAAATAAATAGGATTCAAAGCCATCCTGTTTGTTCTAACTGCAGTTGACTAATAATCATTTCCTCTGAGGTAAAAGGCAACTATGAGTTAAAGGAAAAGTCCACCCAGAAATACTTAATTGTTACAGACAGCTATTTGTGCTACACATTATGTCTGGGCACATTTTATTGTTTTTTTTATGCAGTATTTTCATATTCGTAGGGATAAGTGGCTAGCAGCTACATCATCTGTAATCATAATGTTTGCTATCAATCCCTCATAATCAAAGAGCAACTGCATTTTTATAGTTTTCTTGCTCCGCCACCCCATATAGAGAGCAGATGAGGTGGTTTGGCCCTTGAAAACTTTAAAAAGGGGTAGTGAAGAACCAGGTTGATGAGCAGGAGAAGCGCAAAAAAAAGTGGTATTTATTAACAAAGAGTTCACTGAAACAAAGGGCAAAAATGAAACCCAGGAAATTTTAAAAAACTACATTTAAACTGAATCAAAAGAACACCAAACAAAAGAAAGCTGCAGCTTCAGAGCAAGCTGTTAACTCTTCTTCTTCCCCTCGATTGGCCTCAGTGGACCAGAATGCAATGCACTAGACATATTGCATTTGTAGAAAGTGGTGTAACTGTCCCTTTTTCTCAGCTAGAGAAATTCTTGATCTGTTTGCTGTGAGTATTGTACCTGCTCTTCTGAAGTTTCTGAAAGGCATTCTGAAATAGTGGAGGAACTCATTTGAGCAAATTAAAAAGTGAAATCCTAATAGTTACTGACCCCTGAAGTGTAAAAACAGACCATGTGAGGGTTAATTTGTATTCAGATTAGTCGAAGGAGAGAAGCCATATTGTGGTACATTAAAAAAAATATTTGCAAGCATATGTGCACATATATTAATTATATCATTAAATATATTTAAATAAATATATTAATGTTTTTTTAAATATATATATATATATATATATATATATATATGTAAAAAAAAAACATTAAACAAAAGTCAACAAACCCTCCCAAACTTTAGGCTACATCGCCTTGAGGTCATTTAAATACTTTATCTAAAATTAGAATTGATTTGACCAGATTCCTCTGTTTACTTTGTCCAAATTAAAGTGAGAGGAATCTGAATTTGTGGATTTTCAGGCCTCAATTAAAAAAAATCTGATGGAGTTTTATATCATCTGTGTCAAAATGTTTAGAAACCTGAAAGCATTTTAACCAATAAAAACATCGTGACACCTGCAGTGTCACTGAGGGTAGAGGATCTCACAGAACACTGGATCATGTTACATTTAGTCCATTTTAATGAATTCAACAAATCAAATAAAATCAAATCAATTTATTTTTGTATAGCACCAAATCACAACAGAAGTTATCTCAAGACGCTTTATGTATAGAGCAGGTCTATGACCGTACACCATAATTTAGAGACCCAACAGTATCCACCAAGTGCACTGTGGCCAGGAAAAACTCCCCTATTACAGGGAAGAAACCTGGAGCAGAACCGGGCGCAGGGCGGGCAGCCATCTGCCGAGACCGGCTGGAGGGATAGATAGATAGATAAGAGAGATAGAGAGAGAGAGAGAGGGGTGGTGGGGTGGGGCGGGGGGTGGTGGGGGGGGGAAGAGAGAGAGAGAAGCAGCCACAATATTAGCCTAGCAGCTGTAATAGCTAATACAAGTAGGACTGATAACACAAAGCCAATAGTGGTGGATGGAAAGAGTGATAACACAACTATCGGAATTGATGTCATTGGGTCGTCCTCAGACGGGCTTTCAAGTGGAGCTTCCAGCTGTCTCAGTCCACCATACATCTGGCTAGCTCGCCAGTACTGTCCAGCATCTCTCCTCAACACCAAACACCAACCTACTGTGTAGGAAGGTACTGCACAGTTAACAATTGTAGGCAAAATAATGATGTAAAATAGTGCCTATAAACAATGCTAAAGGTCTGCTGGTGTCTCTTTCTTGACCGTCTTGATTTGTGCACATGGAGGCGAGTAGATGCTGCAGCGTGTGTGAGGAGCTTCACAAACCTGCTGCCACAGAGGAAGCACATAGTGACAGCTTCCTCTGCACTAGTGAGTTTAGGACGCTCCTCATCATCTTAACTGGGGCTGTCGTCTTCTTCTAAGTGTTGCCGTACTGGTTTGGGCTCTGGAAGCAGGTTTGGTGCTGAAGTGTGTTCAGCTGTGGTGCTGCAGCTTCCTGGGATGTTTGGCTGGTTGAGTGGATGTCCTCTCAGGAAGAAAGATACAGGAAGAGTCCTGCTCTGGAACGGAAAACAAATAATGAATATATATTATGTGTATTATTAAAGACAGCAGCTAATAAGATGTTGGTGTTGATAATAAGAAATATAATCTACAAACATGATGTAATGTTAACTTTAGTTCATCACCACTTGATATCAATATTTGACTTGATGATTTCCATACCTGTATCTCAAGTCATTGGCAACTCAATAAAAGAAAACAAAGAAATCAAAGTACAAAAGAGTGAGTAATCTTTGACTTATTAGATAAGTGATATTAAATGAATAAACAGGTATATATGTCTTAATTAGATTATTGTAGGTCACTTACCAAGTCAGCATCTTGTACTCACCTTTGTCCACAAATGATGTTGATTCAGCATGAAGCCCACTGAATTTCAGGCCAGCTTGGCACATGTACAGTAGGAGCCAGTTGAGGTATTTCAGCCAAATACCTCAACTGGCTCCATTCAACACAAAGGAGCAGTGATCAGGGTAATCAGGCCTGGACAGGACAAGTGGTCTCCTCTTAAGACCAGACCTGAGAGGAGAGTATCTATCAACTATATTTATAATTTTATATATATATATATTTATTTTTTTTTTAAATATATAAATTTGTTTTATTTTTTTCGGCCCGCCACCACCCCCCTCTTTGGAGGACTAATTTCACTTTGTTATATATATATGTAATTTTTTTAACTTCATTTTTTAATTTTATAGATATCATTTTTATATATATAGTTATTTTTATTATTATTATTATTTTTGTATTGTATTTTTAATTTAAATTATTTGGGGTATGCCTCCACCAATCAGTCAAGTTGCAGTTTGAATCCATATCTATCCAAAATGTCATCACTTCATCATTTTATCCGACTAGACATTCGTGTGAAATTATCAGAATTAGCATATGAATTCTTAAGTTATGTCCAAAAATGTGTTTTGTGAGGTCACAGTGACCTTGACCTTTGACCACAAAATTCTCATCAGTTCATCCTTGAGTCCAAGTGGAAATTTGTGCCAAATTTGAAGAAACTCCCTCCAGGCGTTCCTGAGATATTGCGTTCATGAGAATGGTATGGTCGGACAGACAACCTAAAAACATAATGCCTCCGGCCACTACTGTCGCCGGCGCAGAGGAATAAAAAGCCCTGCCAGATACAAACTAGCCAGCCTTCAAGGTAAGAAAGTCCTACTAGGATCATCTTCTTCTTTAGGACACCTCTTTAGGTTACAAAACTAAAACAGACCCTGGCGCACGATGCTACTGAGGACACTGCCAGCCCTACCAGATGCAAACTATTCAGCTTTCAAGGTTAAAAAAGTAAAAAGTGTCATGACTTCATAATTTTATCCTATTATACATTTGTGTGAAATTATCAGGATTACCATGTGAATTCTTAAAGGGACTATTTGTAACTTTCAGAATTGCTTCTTAACAGCGACACCTGCGGCCGTGAAATCAACGAAAGTCAGCGTCGGGCTGGCGCTTGCTCGCTCTAAATAGACCTGAACGAGCATCGCTCAAAACAGTGAGGCGACACACATCAGCTAAAACCACAAGATCACTCTATATTTCAGCTGCTTGGCAGTAATGTTAGTGTAGCGGAGTTAATGATTAATAACACAACGCAAGAGAGAGTACACAACTGCTACATTAGCTGACCAGACCAAGGTCTCTCCATGAACATGATTTAGATCTGATCCTAGTGTTGGCTTTTCCTGCCTCACCCTCCTGCGCCCGCAGGGAGACACCGGCAACCGGAGCCTCTCCTCCGCTGCCTGCTTGCATTCACTGACACAGCGCGCACCAACAGAGGTTCTCCGTGTCTTGTGAAGCGACGAGCCTCCGCAGGGAGAAACATGAACCGTGACACCGGCACCCGGTGTCTCCCTGCGGGCGCAGGAGGGAGGCAGTAACGTTTCTCTCTGGAGGAGCTGCAGCATTTATTTCTGCACAAACGTCCACTGAACATTCACCAGATATTCTCAGAGCTAAACTAACTCTTCTGCAGTGTGTAGTGAGCGCGCGTTCACGTCTAGAGGTGGAGCGAGTACACGAGAACGCGCGCTCTGTCTGAGTGAAGGCGAGCAGGCAGAGGAGATGAGGCTCCCGGCATACCCGAGCGCGCATACGCGAGCGCGCATGTGTGCCGACCCGCTACATTTATACGCTTACAAAGTTACAAACAGTCCCTTTAAATTATGTCAAAAAAAAACGTTTTTGTGAGGTCACAGTGACCTTGATCTTTGACCACAAAAAATATCCAAATGCTTTCCTTCAAAGAGTTCAGCTCGCCGGCGGTCAGTTGTGCAAAAGGTCAACTGGAGTCAGATCCAAGGTCAAAGTGAGAGAGAGTAACAGAGCAACAGAGCAGGTCTTATATGACCTCGGTCGCGTGTCACCGCAATCTGTTTCCATTACTTTCACTGACGCACGTGTGTTCTGGAACCAGATCTGTTTGAGTTGCGTTTGTCTCCCCCTGGTGGTTGTTATGTGTATGTTTTATTGTTGACACTTGAAACAGGAAGTGCTCTGCTTCCTCTCCAGATCTCACCTGTGACAGCCACATGTTACTGCTGGCTACAATCCAATGTTATCCTCTCTTTCTTGGTTTATACATGGCATCATCTGTGAGTAATATTGTTTATTAACATAATAGTGACATGTATGCATTGTTATTTGTTTGAATATGTGTGAGATACTGTGCAGCATTTTGATTTGTATTTTTCTGTAGTTTGTCCTCAGTTTTACACTTACTCCTATTAAACTGCCAAATTCAACACATCGGCCTGTTCCTTGAAGCTTGATAAGGAGAGTGTTTAGCTGCCTGTATCGCTGAGTATACGTTCATGGGGACAACACTTAGCGAGGACAGAACAACGCACATGTGTGTGTATATTATTCATACTATAAAGGCTAATATATTTTTGTATTTTAATAAGTAGCCAAATGGATGATGCAAGAAGATTTGTTTTCTGCATGTGTGTGTTTCCCATCGCCTCAAAACTGACAGAAATGTACGGAGAAGAATATATTTTATCTTATGCAGACAATATAATAACTTATGTTCACATCTCGTACATGATTGTAATGATCAAAATAAGCATATAATCATCTTTCAGGACCTGCAGCACCTGATGCCTCCATACACAGCATGATGGCCACTGCAGGATACATTGAGAAGTGAAAACTGAAACTGAGCCATGTCAACATGAAGTTGTAGTCTTTATGATTATTTGTGTGTGTTTTATGAATCATCAGTAGAAATGTCTGCAGTCAGAAGGTGACTGGTGCAGGCTCACTATCACAGTGAGCTTTTATGCAGTTAGAAGTACAGAAAATCTGCTGTTCTTGATGAGTTGTTTGTTTAGGCAGCTATTTATTTTCTGGGTTTGGATATTTTTAATCTGTTTTACGATGTTTATTATTAAGATATAATACTCTATTCAGGAATGCCATTTTATTTTTGTCCACCTCCATTCTCACAAACTCATTTTATTTTTCACCTTCTTCGTGTTTTTTTCCAATATTTTTTATTCACTTGAACATTTTTCTATTTTTATGTTCTCTCTTTTCCTCACCACTTTACCAATTTCTCCCATGCTTATATGTTTGTCCTCTTTTTGTCTTATTTACTGTCAGCACTGTCGACCCAATCCTTCTTCAAGCAGTCTTGTCAGTGAAACTCTGTTCAGTTTTGTCCCTGCGGTGTATAATGTTGATAAGTGTTGACCAAAACACCAGTTTATAATACCACTTCTTTGTCAAACTGGTATCATGTGGAACAGATTTGGACCAAATCTTTCCACATGATAAATAAAAATAGGCCTATGTTACTTTAACACCACTAAATCATTTGGTGGTGACAATTAAAGTAACATAGGCCTATTTTATCCATTTGAGTAAAAATATAAAACTGAACACACCAATTAACTGGTCATAAAACACTGCTGTTTTTATTGTGCATGACGGGGTGTGTATAAAGAAGCAAAAAGCATTCAAAGCCATCCTATTGGTTCAAACTTCTCCTGCAATACTCAATATTCACTGTGGACACCGCCACTCAGAGATGCAACTCCCATGTGTAAGTGTAATTTATTGGTTATGATGCTGATGTAAGCCTCTATTTATCATATTTGACACCTGCAGAATTCTAATAAATGCATTTTACGAGCAAATCTTTACAGGCAAACCTACATTTTACAATTATAGAGCACTCTGACGGCCTTGTGTTTTTATTTCCTTCCTTCATCTCTCTCTCTTTCCCCCCTTTGTTGTCTTCCCTGAGGGACTCATATTACACAAGATATTGACATCCAGCAACCAATTAATAGGACAAATAACTACCATGTGAATTAAGATTAATTAATCAAGATCATATATTAAGATCATATACGACAGGAGATATTTGGTTAGCATCCTAAATAGAGCAGGACTGATGGGAAAATTTCAAAAATCTGACTAATCAGACACTGCAGAAGAAGAAGAAGATGGAGTGCTTTAGTTTTTTCTATGGTTGTCTTCCTGGATTCTGTTTCACCTATGTATATATTTATTATTGGAAAGCTGAAGCGATGAGTCCATTGACAGCAAATTAATTGTCAACTATTTTGATGGTTTAAATCATTTTTCATGTAAAAACATTTCATGGTTCCAGCTTCATAAATGTGAAAATTTGCTGCTTTACCTTTTAATAACTGTAATAATTGTAATGTGTTTGTAATAATGTTGAGGTTTGGACTGTTGATTGGACAAAACAAACATTGTAAAGGTGTCACTTTGCGGTTTCAGCATTTTTCACTATTTTTACAAACCAAACAATCAATCAATTAATTGAGAGAATAATCAGCAGATTAATCCATAATAAAAATAATAAATAGTTAAGTTAATAACCAGGAAAAACACTTGTGGTTCATGTATCCTGAACTGTCATTTCTATTAGTATCCAGAAGGTGGTGCTGCTGTTCTTGTCCTCACATCAGATGGAGCCTATTGAGCAAATGTCCTCACATAAACAGTTTCTGGTATTCAAAGGTGAACTTTTAGAGAGTTATCTTCCAAAAATAGTAAAGATTTCAAAGAGATTATGTTATTTGCAACTGTTATAAGACAGTATCCTGTTAATATTTTGCCTACATACAAGTAAAAGTACATGTAAACACACACAAGTGCAATCACAATGTACTTGTATGAGTAAACTGATGTTTTGACACGTCAGTAACAGCATTTTAATCTTGTATCTGGTCAACATGAAGCTAATTTTGACTGCTGTTGGATGGACGTATCATATTTTATAAGATTCATTTATATTTAAAATCTTATTTTATGTCAGATAAATGTATCTTAATGTAGGTTTGTATAAAGCAGCCTACATTTTCCTCTGAATTATAGTGAAGTAGAAAATAGCAATAACGTGGGACTTCTCAAGTAAAGTACAAGTTTCTGAGTGCATTTATTTAGTTAAAAGGCTAAATGACCTAAATAGGCCTATTTCTACTTCATTTCATCACTTCCTCGCGTGAGCGTAAGTAAACAACCACCAAAATGCGGTCGTGTCTAGAAGGTAGCCCCCAAGCTGCGAAATGTGATCCGAGATCTGCAAAAAGTTGGAAAAACTCTCGCGAGAAGACCTAACTATTCGAGCCTAACCTAACTATTTCGCAAAAGTTTTCGAGTGAATGAATGAACAAAATAACACGTGATATACAGTAAAATAAGCGGCTCTACTACCGGGTGTTGAGAGGAGTAAGATTGATTAGGGTGAGAACCAATACATTCATGTAAGAACATGCTAAACCAATCAGAGGCAGAGTAGGGCGGGCCCTAATATCGCTGATATCCAAACTGATGCGGATGCAATGTCTCAAAAATGCCGACGCTCTCAGACACAACGCACACAAAAAACACATCCGACAACATGAAGCTGAAAATGACTTGTGGGATGTTTTGGCTATTCACACGTAAGTTTATTGTGTTTTTCCGCATTCAGATTTCTCATAACTCCGTTATTGATTTTTGTCATTGAGTTGTTGAGCTGTTTATTATTGAGACTACAGGGATGTTGGGTGTCGGTCAGACAGCCTACAAGCTTAAATAAGAAAGACAGTGAGTAAATGTAGCTGCAGTATAATCCCATGATAGACAGATGTGGAGTCTACTGTATTATCCAAAAGAGGAACTTAATTTGGTCAGAGGTGCATATAGCCTATACGAGTGAAAACCGGTAACATTATTAGCCCACAGAAAATACATAAGGTAAAATAATAATTCATAAAAGGAATATTTAAAAAATCTATATTGAGTGTGTATATATCTCAATACATACTCAATTAAAGTGCGCAGTTCTTGAGTCTGGGACTTTCCCACCTGTTGTCTGAGTTGTGCAACCCCTCTAAAACAACATATACACATGCTGTAAAATAGACGATTAATAAGCATAAGAAGATGCTCTGTGATTTGTTTGACATGTTTATGACTCTTTTACAGAATTCACACACCATTATTATAAGCCTCAATCTGCTAGTTTAGAAACATGATGTAGTCTAATAGCCTGCTATGTTTAAGAAAGTTTATTACATGTAGCCCAATAGGCCAAATAGTGGTGAAAACTATGGGTGAAACAGGTGAATGCATGTAAACCGTTGCATATCAGAGATTTCCTGGAAATTACTCTATTAAATATTCCAAGAAAAGACAGAGGAGTGGCAGGGAGTTTTGGGGATTCCCACCTGAACCACGACCAGAGGTCCAGAAGTAATCTAAGAAAGTCAGTGACAGTCAGGAACTATTTGACATGTATTCACTGTATCTCACTATCTTTTCATGTTAGACGACAAGTACAGCAAACCACCTCACAGAATAAACATCATAGGTCTGATGGACAGCCTTAGGTGCATGTTGGTGTTCTAAAACAGGAAGTCACTTATTGTAGATTGACCACTGATTTGGCTTGATTCATAATTTAGTCAAATCTGAACACACACACACACACACACACACGATGCATACACATATTTCAAGGATATCACTATCTCTGAGGTCCATCGTTAATAAACGTCCATAAATCCGCATAGAAATCAAAGGAAAATCCGCTGCAGAACTTGCCTGAGATTTATCATGTTTTTAGGTTTTCTTCAGTATCAGTGTAATCCAGGGATAGTTGTCCGTACATCCATGGGTACACTGCAAACAGGAACTGCTAATAGATAGTTTGGCAAATTTTTAATGGTGATAATTTGCCAAAGGCTAAACACACACTCCATGGCAACATTATACTTCCTGTGTGTGTGTGTGTGTGTGTGTGTGTGTGTGTGTGTGGGTGGGTGTGTGAAGTGATGTAATGTGTGTCATGAGGCTTTCTGGTTCACAGCAGCACACGTTAGTGACGTAAACAAACTGGTGGTGAAATAATAGCAGGAAACCAGTCCCGCCTCAGCAGATTATTATACAGTAGTGTGTGGTGAGCAGCTAACATATTACCACACCACAATACATACCAGAAAGTCAGCTGTTACACTGCAAACGCCATTCAGAGTGTGATTTAATTTAATAGACTGAGCTTATTAAATCTTAATGTGTCTATAAAACCTCAGACAGCCATTAGAAAGTGTTTCCCTCAGAGCTGCCGGTGAAAGCTGCTGGTTTCGTTTTTTATTTCAACATTCCCTGTAAGGTCATCTCTTCCTCTACACATACTACAGTAATCCTGAACACACAAGAACTACAAAGCAGCTGCACAAACACGCCACTAAAGGCTATTAAATGTTTAAGTGGAATCAAAGTGTAAAGCAAACAATCCACAAATCTGTCATCTATTAGAGTCTGTAAGTTACTTAAAGGATCAGTCTGGTGTTATTCTACAGTATATATTTAGTTATTGTCAACAAATCTCATGTGCATAATTATGAGACAATGTTGCCCCTGGCTGGGCACAGACATGTAAACCCCCTCTAAAGTAATGTGGGACAAACAGAAAGATAATAGTCTGTTTGTTTGCCAGGGAGGGGCAGGTGAAAGCTCGCTTTCGTTTTCCTTTCTACTCACCCTTAACAGTGAAATGTTCACTCATCTAAACTACAACAGAAAAAAATTCCACAAATATGTTGCCCCTAATGGAAAGCACTGCAGCTCCTTGCTTTATAAACATGCACATGATTCCTTCGGACCTCTTTAGTCGTCCGCTTGTATGAATTGGAATTTCCCAACGTGCAGCCGCCCTGCCTCAAGGCTGAAGTGTTTCCATGGTAACGGCCATGTGTTTTGCTGATGCATGCATTTGGTAATAACAGTGGCTTTGCAAGTATTATCAGATAGTATTTATCTACTCTACTCTACCCGAGTAGTTTAATCTTTCTGAATCAATCAGCTGATCTCATGTAAAGTATGAATGTGTAAAGTAGCTTGTAACTGGACAAAATGTAGTGAAGTAAAAGGACAATATTTCCCTCTGAAATGTACGTAGTGTGGAGTAGAAGTATAAAGTATTTACTTAAGTAAAGTACAAAGACCTCAGAAATGTACTTGGAAAAAAGACGTGTCAACCACTGGGTAAAAAAAAAAAGACTTTAAGAGGCACTTGATTTGGCACGGTGATTTATGAGTAAGAAGGAGTCTGATAATTAAATTAAATAAATCTAAGATTTTCATTGCCAACAACTGCTTCTCTGTAATTGTTGTGTATATGACAATAAGTAACTTAAAACCCATTTCAAGAGCGAGGCGGCTCTGTGATGAACTCATCTGAACTTTGATCTGTTAGATCTAAACCGCAGTCTGAGTGTATCTTTGAGAAACGAAAGCTTATCTTAGTAACCACTGTTTAAATTTACTGTTCACTCATTCTGTCAGTGCAGAGATTTGTTTAGCAATCAGTCTTCATGTTTGATCATGAAAAGAACTCTGTGCTGTGATAAGCACGCTGTGAGCAGATACTAAAGAGTTTAATGAACCTTACAATTACACTTTCACTGACTTCTTATCCACTCCCTTTCATCTCATCTTGAAATAATTCAGGATTCACAACATCACTCCATTTGTCTCCTGGACTGTCCACATCCCTCCGACTTCATGTCTTGACCTCTGACCCTGACACCTGCCAAGACAAATAAAATAATGATTACTCATATGTGTAGATTGACATTTATAGCCACCCTTCATAAGACACCTTGTTTTCTGCTTAAATGATAAATGTAGCATCATTGGCCCCAGAGAAACTACATTTGATCTCTGTGTCTCTGACTAGAGTCTCTGATTTGCGCTAATTAGCACTTGTCTCTGATGTTGCATGAGCTTTTGTTATGTCTGTTTTTCTCTCTGCTGCACACAGATCTCTATTGCAAAATATCTCAATGAGATGACTCTTATTAAATAAAGGTTATTTGTAATGCCACTCCTTTTGCAGGTATTTGGTCATAAACTAAATTATAATGTTGATCTGATGATGGTGCTAGATGAAAAGTCACAGCATCACCAAAGTTAAATCCATCCTGAGGGGAACAGGAATGTGTGAAGCAAATCTCATCACAATCTATCCAATAGTTGTTGAGATATTTGAATAAGAAGCAAAGATGTGTCATTACTCATTACTCTCAATCCAGACTCCATAAACATAATGTCAACTTTAGCTATGTTCTAGTTGCATGGTACAGTAATGCACTGCAGCTGTATTACAATATGCTTATAATAAAAGTGGATATGAAGTTCACTATGAAAGATAAAATCGCTAGAGCTGCCTGAGTTTACAGTTAGTTCACAGACTGTTTTTTTCTTTCAGTGCTGCTGATGTCCCATTCAGCAGCAGCAGAGTCTCCATCAGCTCTGACCTGCAAAGTCACACTCCAACCTGATGGATCAGTCCTTTGCCAACTGTCGCAACCGCCCAGTTCATCCGACTGTGAGACGTGCTGGGAGGACAAGAATGTAAGTCCAGGGACGGCTCTAACCCTTTTGGTGCCCTAGGTGAAATTGGGTTAGGGTTCAACCCCCCAGAACCCCAACCCTAGCCCCGTAAATCACAGCACACATCAGACCTCACAATGGGTTTTCAAAAAAAAATGTAAATGTTTATTTTCATTAATAACTGTATTTATTATAATATAAATACCCAATTGGTCCCTTAAAGAGTTTAGTCAGTTTGACTACAATTCACACTTATTAACAAATAAGTGTTGCCGGGCAGATGAAAAAGTGTGGGAAAGAGAGTTACAGGGGTGAAAAGTGTATTTCTCTCTTTATTTATTTGTTCATTTGTTACCTCAATGCAATAAATGACGAAGGGTGCCCATCACCATTTTTTTAAAAAAAATTATTATTTATTCATATTTTTTTTTTTTTGCCTGCCACTGTGGTAGGCAAATATTTTTTTGTCTGCCTATTTTAATGGACCAATAACGGCTAAAATAAACCTGATTAAAACTGATAATTTCTTTACTAAACTCTAATGTCTTTTGTTGTATTGCCAGCCTGCAGCCTATTTGGTTGCACCTGTTGTGACACTCCGGCTGGCAAAATTCGTTAAGCTCTGACGTTAACAAATCCGTTATTTCTCTGCTCTATTTCTCATTACGTCAGAAAACATTCAAGAAGTAGCTTCTCAGTTTTAGCTGGCGCTAACCGTTACTTTCAGTGGTTAGAATAACTAAATAACACTTGGCTGGTTGTGTGCTCTCTGCTGACCTTTGACTGTGCTCATTCAAAGATTGTTTCTGAGATAAATGAAGCATCATTCTGTAACACCACTGCACCACTGTTACAGAGTGCAGAAAGTCATTATGAAAGGAAGGACTCAGAGCGGGATAGGGGTTAAAAAAATAAAAAACTTGAGCAGCAAATCCCCAGTTCAGGCACAGTATTTATTTAAAGTGAAACGCAGTATATATGTGTAGATAGATAGATAGATAGATAGATAGATAGATAGATAGATAGATAGATAGATAGATAGATAGATAAGTAGATAGTAAGATAGATGACAGTTCAGTAACACAGCATTAATGTGTTTGTGGGGATTTCAGTTTCCGACTTTCTTTTTTTTTTCTTTTTTTTTTTAACTTTCAGAATGTCTCCCAACCTCCCACCACATCTTGCGTAGCACGAGTCTTTTGTGTGGGCAGATATCAGAAACACATTAGTAATTTGGTGATTTTGGCAACTGTAATGCATGTGTAGTGCAGTCTGCATCCTCCCACGCCTAAGGGAAGGAGGAGAGAGAAGTTATTGCTAAAATTCATTTAAACTTGAAAGATTTTACACTGATCCTCAAAAATGTGTATAAAACATTCTTCTAATGCCAGAAGTTTGCAAAGATCTGCAGGCGAAAACACCTGCTGGTGGTTTATTAGTCAGTAAATGGATCTGAGTTGTCAGAGTTAATGTGTCTGAACATGATTCAGGTCCGAGTGATAGGAATATGTCACCTTGGGGCTGTGGGAAATTATAATGAACAACACAAAACAATGACAAATATTGTCCAGAAACTCTCACAGGTACTGCATTTGGCATAAAAATATGCCCAAATCATAACATGGCAAACTCAAGCCCAACAGACTATATATATATATTTACAATATACAGATAACACAGTTGAGTAAAAGTGATAGTATCAGTCACTTTATGACACATTTGTGGCCAACGAGAACTCGCAAATGACATCCTCTAGAGCACATATATGTGGGAGGTGATTGGTAGCAAGCAGGCAGAAAAAGTTAACAGTGTTTTGTCTATTCTAGGGCTACTGTAGAAACATGGCGGTTCAACATGGTGGATTCTGTGAAGAGGGCCCGTTCCCTATGTAGATATAAACGGCTCATTTTAAGGTCACAAAAACATGATTCTTATTTTCAGGTGATAACACACTAAAGGAAACATACTTATTAATATTATATTCTATCTCTGCCAATAGATCCCCCTAATTGTTAAACACTGGTCCTTTTAACACCTTTCTCTTAGTCACTGCAGCAGTAAACTAGCATTAGTTTCAAACGTATTCGAAGGAGCTTTAGTGACCCAGAACGTAAATTAACATACATGTATTTTGATCAGTGACAATTGTGATAAGGAGAATAATCCATGATAAGTGTTAATAAGAAAAAGCGTGTGCCATTGAGTTAAATTAAGGACAAGGGCAGGCATAGTTATTGAATGAAGCGGCGTAAAATATTTTTGCATGTTAGGCCGCAGCTAACCTTGCACGGCAGCTGGATTCTCGTGACGTCAAAAGATCAAATGCCACACGAAAATCCATCTTGTCAGGCTTCAAGTAATGCGTTTGTGTCCGGCTCGCAAGACAACGGACCAATCGGCGTCCTGTGAGGAGCTACTGGCAGCTACAAGTGTAGCTTAGGTGTTAGGAGGCCATAGTGAGAGGCGACACGGTGAGGCGACTGTTCGTTCTAAACAACAATGGCGATTCCTAAAGAGGCTAGCGTAGATGCTGCAATAGCATCAGTTAGATCAGAACTTTCTTCATTGAATAAAGTGTAAAGTACGGCACCGAAGGCGATGTTTTCCTTCAGTTAGTTTAATTTTTTGTTAGTTTGATTGAGGGATGGTTCATCCAATCACCTCAAAGTGCCCTTGCCTGCCCTTTTCCAAACAGTTTCAAATGATGGCTTCTCAGATAGACATGTCAGATTAGGTGGCAGCACCCCCAACTCAAATCATCTTCCAACACATATGCAAATATGCACATATTAATTTTGCTTTACCACTTCCTGGAGTGACTACTGTAGGCTTTACTGTGTGAAAAAAAAATCACTACTTGTTGTTTGTTTGGGTGTTGCTGAGTTGTTGCTAAGGCACTGATACGTAGTGTTGAGAAATAGTGTCTGTGATCGTGTGATGTGGGTTAACAAGTTTTTCTCTTTTACTTCCTCTGATTGAAAAATCTTCTCTGTTAATGAAAACCCCCTACAACTCCACCTATATTTCTTTTTCTTCTTCCTTTTTGTGTTCAGTAGTATGGGAAAAACCCCACCAGATGACTGACGATCTGATTGCATAAAAAAAAAAAAAAAAATCTACTAACTTCACTTTGTGACAGAAGTGCTTTATGAATAGATTCAACGTCTTAATGAAACCCGTATGTCTGTGTGTTTATTTTCCAGAAAACTGTCATCGCCCGGAACTCTGTCCGCGACCCAAATAAGGTCCAGAATTTGACGGACCAATCTGTCACCCTGAAATACTGCAGCACCTACCTACGCTACACAAAGAGCTGTTCGGGGGTAAATAATAATATCCAGATTCAGTTCCAACATCAGACACTAACAACTTAACGAAACACAGCCTTGAAATATGAACTGTGGGAATGTGGAAATACGGCAGTGGATTCCCCTGATTTCTGTCTAACCAGCCAGATGAGAAAAGTATTCAGAGCTCACAGGTGTTCAGTGGTGGAATATAACTAGTGTGTAAGCATGCTAACATTTACTAATTATCATTAAACACAAAGTACAGCTGAGGCTGATGGGATGTCATTAGTTATGCAGGTCTTTGGTTTTTCATCACAACACTTTATGATAATGATAATCACATGCGGTTTTGGGGCAAGTCATAGTCAAGTCAGCACACTGACACACTGACAGCTGTTGTTGCCTGTTGGGTTGCAGTTTGCCATGTTATGATTTGACCATATATTTTTATGCTAAATGTAGTACCTGTGAGGGTTTCTGGACAATATATGTCATTGTTTTCAGATAAAACAAACCTCAGATTTCAGACAAATCTCCCTTTGAGGTACATTTTGAACAGATAAAAACGTGTGATTAATTTGTAATTAATCGCAATTAATTATGGACAATCATGCGATTAATCACAATTAAATATTTCAATGGATTGACAGCCCTATAATGGAAATGTAAACAAAAAAAAGGACTTTTTTTTGTTGCAAATATTTTCTTTCATGGCTGAAAAACTTTATTTATTCATTATTGATTCATCTTAAAAAAAAAAAAAAAAAAAAGAAGAAGAATGTTTGTACACATTTTTGAGGATCAGTGTAACATTTTATAATTGTATCAATAACTTCTCTCTTTTCCTTCCTTTAGACCTGGGAGGTAGCCCACTGCGAAAGTATGTATTACATTAAAATTGAAAAAAATCCCAATATTATGAATGTATTTCTGTTATCTGCCCACACACTTTCAAAAACTCGTGCTACTCATGATGTTGTGGGAGGTTTAAAAGAAAGTCGGAAACTTGTAGAAGGTTCTCTTTACAGATAGATGTGATTTTGTATGAAGGCCTTGTTTTGTACATGAGAACAAAACGCTGTACAATGGTTCAATCAGACTGATAATTGAAAGGGCAGAAAGAGAAAAAAAGCTCTGTTTCCACCGCAGGATTCCCCCCCCAGAATTAAGACAGTAGGGACCAGGGTCTAAGTCAGAAAGTACCGGAACTTTCGGGGTCGAGTTTGTCGTGATGACTGTCGCCGATTGCTCATACACACACAGCGCCGCTGCCTCAAATGTACCGCTTCATTTATACAACAAAGACGTACTCTAGTATCGATTTAGGACCATTTTAGGAAGGGAAGGGAGAGCATTTCTCTTTGTTCAATAACATTAAAAGTAAAGTTAGGCTTTACTGTCGGCTTCCCGACTCATTTTAAAAAAAGACAGAGAGAAAAGAGAGAGATCGTGCGAGCGGTAGAAGAAAGAGAGATGTAGCGCGGCGGTGCTGTGAATGAGAGAAAGAAAAGTAATTTTGTGATTGTTTCACGCTGTTGACGTTCTAAAGCACAACTAAATAACACTCAAACACCCAACAGATGGTCGACTGTGGACAGACACTATAAGCAGCAGTAAATATCATCGCACTGAGACACAACACAGAAACGTTTTTTTTCTAGCATGTGTTTTTAATTGAAACAGGCTGTCACACTGAACTTCAGGCTGCATGCAGAGTGTGTTTTGACCACCAGCAGCACTCGTCACATGTCATGTTGCTTTTTCATACATCAGCGGACTACTTTGCCTAACCTTTGTAGGTCTTTGGACCACGGTGGAAACGCAAGCAATGGTGGGCTGAAGGAATCTTTTAGCACCTTGAAATGTAGTTCCCAGGACTAAAAGTCCAGCTAAAGATCTCTCTGAGCAACAGTTCTATAAGAATAGTAGAAATTACCAGTCATTGGTAAAAGAAACTGGAAGCTGAGCATCAAAATGTGTGAAGATTTATACAATAGCACCTAGAACAAGTTGGAATTAACAGGCGTGTTGCTTTAGCAAAGCTATTCTGCAAACTTCACATTAGAAACAGTCTCCCAATCCTATTTAGCACCTTTAAAATAGCCATTATTGATGGAAAAGAAGAAAAACATCAACATAACAGCTGATTACAAACTTTTCAATGGTAGTGTAGATACTTTACAGATTAAAAACATGTGATAAACTAAAATATAATGCATTGTTTAAAGATTAAGCCAGTGGTTCCTAATCTTTTTGGCTTGTGACCTCTTATAATACTTCTGTATGCAGTTGGGGCCCTTTTGTTACGTTTCAGATGTTAATAAGTACATTTCCATCAACCTGTTTTTTATGTGAATTTTCAGTTAGGGTATAAAAAACTTGAGTGGAAATGTCAGGAATTTGAAAATAAGTAAAAGAAAAAAATGAATAATCATTTTCTCATCTGATTTTTTACTCTGTTCATCAACACATTTACAGATTTTTCATCTACATTTTTTTCTGTTTTCTAGTTAACTGCAGCCTCCTGGATGTCAAACCCCCTGCCCCAACCCCAACCCCTGGTGAGTCTGCTTTTGTTACCATTTGTGGTTTTAGATGGTTGCCAAGTAGCTGCAGTTTAACCGCGTGACAGAATAACAGCTTAACCACAGTACGCCTCATATGTGAAAACATTTCATAAGGAGACATTTTTCTAAGAAAATCAGGAGAGAAAAAATGAAGAAGAAGAAAGAAAAAAAAAAACCTACTGTACTTTTTTGCCTCTTGGTGTCAGTCACATCTGGCAACACCGAACATCATACAGCTTCAATAAGGAGCTGAAAAAAGATACAGATACAGAAAAAAATAGAGTAACACCAAATGCTTTGCACAATGAACAATTACCGTATAGCTACATTTAGATTAAATAAAAATGTGATTCTAACTGAAGTTTCCAGTGTCTTTTAGAGTTGTTCAGCTTGTGGTTCACCCCTCACCCAGCATCGTGCAACAAGTAGGAAATGATAAATAGCAGCGACAGACGGTAAAAGGGTTACACCCTGGTTTGTTTCTTGCAATTATCAGAAAGAAGGCAGTTTGTCACACAGCTTGTGATAAAAATACCCTTTGTGGTTTGCATTTATCCCCCTCTGATAACTGTTTCTGAGAAGTTGATGTGACAGTAGGATGTTTGACAGGAGATGTGGTTTTGTCACATGATGTATTTTTTACCTAAATCAACCTCAGTATCCAGATCTAAGATTCAACAGTGTTTAGCACTGGCTACTTATGGGTTGGGTATGAAGGTAATTCAATTCTAGAATTCTTTAACTCCAGCTGCTTAAGGAAAGTTTTTTTTTTGCTTACTGTCATATTTTAGTCTCTTTAAAATGATTATGACCATGCAGGAATGCAGTGGGCCTACACACCTCACCTTTTCACGCAGCCAGTTAGATGTAGCATATATTTATTCCCAACTCAATATTTAATAAAGAAGGGAAGAAAATACAAGTTGTACTTTTTTTCCCCCTCAAATTAAAACATAAACTTTTACTACTACTTATGCTAATTTATACTTCTCCTCCACTACAATTCAGAGGCAAACATTGTACTTTTTTACTGCACTACATTTATTTTATAACTTGAGTTACTTTGCAGATTCAGATTATTATGAATAATAATAATAATAATAATAACAATAATAAACATCAAATAAATGTTGATGTATTATTATAAGATACAACTTTACTGATCACGGGGGAGAAATTCACAAGCTACCCAGCTGTATATAAAGAAATTAATGTTAGCTCCACCTTTACCAGCTGTGGAGAAAAATGTAGTCTGGCCAACTTCTCTTTTTAGACTCCACCCTTCAGATTCCTTCAGGGAGAAGCTGGGGAAGTTTTGTCCAGAGTGTCGTCACTATGAGGACTTTTCCATCTGGTATGAACATATAACCTGTATCTGGATATCTTCTCTGGATCAGGAAAAATACACGTTAATGCAGGTGTGATCATATCTCAGCGGCTGTACATTTTTAAGCACCGCAGACTAGCGCTGTCAATCGATTAAAATATTTAATCACAATTAATCGCATGATTGTCCATAGATAATATCGATTCATCGCAAGTTAATCACACATGTGTTCAAAATGTACCATAAAGGGAGATTTTGTCAAGTATTTAATACTCAAATGTGCTTGCTTTATGCAAATGTATGTATATATTTATCATTGGAAATCAATTAACAACACGAAATAATGACAAATATTGTTCAGAAACTCTCACAGGTACTGCATTTAGCATAAAAAATATTCTCAAATCATAACATGGCAAACTGCAGCCCAACAGGCAACAACAGCTGTCAGTGTGTCAGTGTGCTGACTTGATTATGACTTGACCCAAACTGCATGTGATTATCATAAAGTGGGCATGTCTGTAAAGGGGAGACTCGTGGGTACCCATAGAACCCATTTTCATTCACATATCTTGAGGTCAGAGGTCAAGGGACCCCTTTGAAAATGGCCATGACAGTTTTTCCACAACAACATTTAGTGTAAGTTTGGAGCGTTATATAGCCTCCTTCACGACAAGCTAGTATGACATGGTTGATACCAATGGATTAGGTCCAGGTTTAGGTTTAGGTTTTCTAGTTTAGTGGTGTTTAAATAAATTAGCATTAACATGTTATTAGCATGTTAACTTTGACAGCCCTTCCATAGACACATAATCATTAAAACACAAAGTACAGCTGAGGCTGATGGGAATGTCATTAGTTATGCAGATATTTGGTCATACACCAAAGTATTGGAGACATTAAAATGTCCTGATGATGGCACTAAATGAAATGTCAGATGATCACCAAAGTTATTACAATTCATCCCGGGGGGATCATGAATGTCTGAACCACATTTCATCACAATCCGTCCAATAGTTGTGGACATATTTCAGTCTGGAACAAAGAGGCCGGTTGACAGACAGACATTGTGATCCATAGGCCCACGCAGCATGGCTAATAACTCATTGACCATGTTTTTGAAATAATAACATTATACAACCTGTTTCCTCTCGTCTTTGTGTCGTTTCAGGGAACTCAACATTGATCTGTATCACCGAGAGTTGGTGTCTGACCCTGCCGATATTTGGTCTTGGTCTTGGTCTTGGTGTCACCGGTATTATCCTTCTTGTAGTTGTTGTCCTTGTGGTTCTGTACCGCCGGACTATCTGCAAATGCATAAGAGGAGAATCTGCAGCCATGAGCACTTCCTACACTCCTGCAAATGGGCAAATTGTCATGGCGCAAGAGGAGACAGTGGCGGTCGACATAAAGACATAATAGGAGTCGATATGGTACAACACAACAGTGGCTGAACAGAGATGAAAACTGACTACCGCTAGTCTAAATGTGGCCACTATTGTATATATATATATATAATCACTTCAACAATAAGGATAATAATAATAATAATAATAAATAATATTTCTTTATTTATCATATCATATTTACTAGTCTTTAAGTGCCTTAAAGACTAGTAAATAAACAACACAAGTAAATAATATTAAATAGCAATATTTTTAATGGGATATGTTATAATATTATATATTTTATAAGTAGTAGAGCTACAGAGAGAGGAATGGGAAATAAGTAATGAGTTATATATTCATATGGAAAATGATGGTTTTAAGAAGAATTTTAAACTTGCTCAGGAAGGATGTTCCAAAGTCCAGGAGCCCAAAAAGAGACAACCAATATGTTTTTACAGATGTTCATAGAAAAATACCAGGATTTAAAAAAAAGAGAAAGGAAATAATATCCGTTTAAAATGGTGCTTTTGAAGCACAATTTTCCCTCTGAATTGTGTAACAGAATTTTTCATATTGTAAATGAGCTTCAGTGGTCAACCTGGTCTCTGTGGAAAAACCAGGAAGGACCTTTCAGAGGGTCTCAGGCTCATTTAAGGTTTGAAGCTCAGCAAATAGGAGCCAGTCCAGAGAGCCATTGTTTGTAGTTTCAGGGGAAATTCAGACAAAGGAGGGAAGCTTGGAAGTTTCCAGTCAAGCTAACCGGCTGCTGGCTCTAGCTTCATATTTACCACACAGACATGAGAGTGGTATCAAACTGACTATCTAACTCTCAGCAAGAAAGAGAATAAGCGTGTGTCCCAAAATGTCAAACTGCACCTTTTAAGGTTTGGAGACAGCAGGACCAACTCTAAGCTTGAGTCATGCTTGTAGACATTAGAACACGGAAGTTTTGAATTTGTTCACGAACAGTATCAGCAACGACTTCAGAATTTGTGTCCTGTCACACCAAAAGCTTTGCGACGTAGTGACTACTTGTGTGGCTAGTTGGCGAGCATGGTGATAACCGCTAACATGCTATCTAGCCAGTAACATGCCAATGTAGCTTGCCAAGTTAGCTTGCCTGCTACCAGTTGACTATCAATTAGAAAACTTGCTAGCTCGGTTGGTAAACTGACAAAAAAAGTTAACACAGTTTATTGAAGAGAGTAAAAGTTCAGATTTACTCCACCTCTGTGAGTCAACTATTGATTTTGATCTGAAATTTCGTTATTATGAATGTTGGCGTGATGAAAACAGTTATGAAGTCGGTTAACTTGCTTCAGGTCTTTCGTGTCATTAGAAACATAGAGCTGTGTGTCATCTGCGTAAAAAAGTAGAAACAGATGCCACGTCTAATACAGATGAAGACCAGGGGCAGCAAGTATAATGGTATAAAGTTAAATTGGTTAACACAGATAAGCAGGACTGGTTTAAGCATTAAAGTATGATCTAAAAAGGAAATATAAGAAAGAAATTGCTTCTAAATGCTGACTAATAACAATCTTGCAATATCCATTCAAAGATTTATTCTTGTCTTTGTGGTTTGTGGCAGGCAGTTAATCACAAGTGAAGTTCATTGAGAAATACTCAATAATTGTTCACAAGCTCTCACTGACTTCCGCTCAGTACTTCCTCTCTCTTAACTTCCCCAACACCATCTTAAGAAGAACTGGTCTTAATAACTGAGAACGCATTGTGATGTGTGAGTCAACAGTTTTTAATATATAGCAGTTTAAGGACTCGTTAATGAAAGTCACATACTTTTCTGAGTAGTTTTAATGATTAATGATTAGACTGCTGTAATATTAGTTTTTTGCATTTTCAATCCTCCACACCTCTGGAACAATGCGCATGTCAAACGGTTATGAAAATAAACTGTCAGTCTTTGCTTCCAGTTCTTCCAAACTGGAAGAACCTGGCTGCAGTTCTGGGATCACCAGATATCTCCCAAACTATCCACCAAAACCAGCTTCTGAATAAATCAGAAGCTAAAAATAGGCCGTGTTGTTGCAGACTCACGTTTTCCAGACATCTCGTAGCCATAACTGAGGTTTATGAGAGGTAGTCTGGTTGTAAAGGAGCTGGCCTGGTTGGAGCATCTCTGTTCTAGTCCAGATGAAGTGCCCTGACACACCAAGCTGACCTGACAAAGAACTGATGTCGCCAAAGGACGACTGATAAAACGCTTTGCATCTTTGCAGTATCCTGAAAAGTTGCGCCTTGCGTCCACACAGCCTTACCAAGTCGCTTTAGTAGAGATTTCTGTCCCCAGAGAAGAACGGTTAAATCTCATTTTCAAATTCACAATATAGTTATCCTCATTTACATATTTTTCTGTTTCTGTTGTCAGACAGCTGAACGAGAGTACAAAATAGTGACTTAATAGTCATTTCCAAGCCGCTGCGCTGCAGTGATACAGTCATTTTATATTCACGATGACAAAATCAATATAAATCCAGGTTAATGACAACAGCGTAAAATTGATCGATCACAGAGAAAGTTAGAAGTGACAGAAGGTTCTTCCTAACTTTACTCTCACACGGCGCCCCCCAACTGGGCAGTTTATATCACCGTGTTGCAAATGCTCTTTTTTCCCCGTACACACTCAAACACCAAGATGGAGTTTTTAAGATTTATACATAGGAGACTGTTTAGGAAAAGCTCAGCTTATTGGGCGAAAAAAAGTCTGGACGGAGGACGTCTCTTTTTTAGCTTTTTTATGTTTTAGCATTGAGCACACAATTCAGTATCAATTGGACCGGTATTTCCCAGTTTTATACCACTGTAGCCGGTACAGTGTGCACAACATCACAGTGCTTGTTTTTTTTTTATTCAAGTGGCTTGTAAAGTCCTAAAGAATCGGGAAGCCACCGACTGTGACAGTCATCTTATCTTCCATTTTAGGTATAGAAAACAACTTTCCACATCCGTTTCACGAGGGAGTCAAAATGAGCATTTGCAGAAAATGTAACCTTTTTCAACTCCCCCACGCCATGTCAATTCCAGTTGTTTAAATATCACTTATAAAGGCCTATATTTTACGCTATTCAAGCTCTACTATTTGGGGCAAGAAGCTCATGAAATATTAAGTTTAAGCCTGGATTCAGATTAAATGAAATGCTATCAAACCCCAACATTACACACGACCGCGGTGGTCAGCCATAAACGCCCAATCCTGACCCAATAACAGTCCCCAATAACCAATGGTTGGCTTGGTGTATCAGGGCTTTCAGCTCCAGTGACTGCAACAATTAAAACAGGCTTCGCATCCTAAATCCCACGTCACCAGCCTCGGATTATCCCGGAGGTCAAAAGGTCAAAGGTCACAGCATTTAAATAGCTAGCACATAGCACATAAATGGTAGGATAAAAAACAATCCAGTGACCAAAAAATGATCCATGGTTGACAATTAAGGGAATGGAAATGAAAAAAAGGAAGAGAACTATCCATCAGGTCATCTGATTGTAACACCACATGATGTGGACTGTCAGAGCTCTTACTGATCAATAGTGTTATTGATCTTCCACTGTGGAAGTTGGGAGACGTATATTTATGTATTATATATATATACATATATATTTTAGATATTTTAGATTATATTTATTTATAATAAATATAAGAGTCATATATGTATTACCTGAAAGAGTTTCTGTATTGTACAGAGAAGTTCGATGTGTGATATTATATTATTATTATAAGACTCAAATGATTGTACAAGGATGAAGTTTGTGCACAGGTCAGTCTACATGTTTGATCTCAGGGCTTCTGGATTCTGGTATGACCAGAAATCAGCTGGATGTTTTACATTAGATCACTATAAGATCTAAGGCTGTTAATTCAGCTTTTTTGTATGTCATTTTATTTTCTTTGAGTTATTGTGGTTTTGTCGGGTTATCTTGTCTTCCTTTCTTACATTTTTTTATGTGGGTTAAACTAAAAGAGGCTAAAAAGCTCCATAGAGCTGCAGAATTATGAGTTCAGACGAGTGATTCCTTTTAAAATACAGTCTCAGTGAACTACTAATCAGGTTATTATGAAATTCCCCTTTGCTTTAGTTTTTCTTTTTCCTTTAATTATTATGTAAATTATTAATGATTCATTATTTTAAATTGCTAAATCATCATTTAATCATGTAACTCTTAGTTACTTAAATGAAAGTGATTCTATGGATTTGTTGTGTTTTATATACATTGGGTATGACTGGAAAGTTTAAATGAAGGTTAATTAATTGCTTTTTTGGGAATAAAAAAAAATATGTTTTTTTGTTGGCGGTATACAAATCAGTTATTGGCTATGAAATTATGTTGCTTGCTTATGTGTGTTTTCTGCTAAATAAAATGATTTTAAATTGCTGTTTCTATTGTATTTCTTCCACAGTAAATTAACTGTCTCAAAAATTAATGTGTACGGATTTTCACCTTAAAATGTTTATGATCATCTTATTTTAAGCATACAGATACTTTTTATGTCTTCAGCAAGTCACAAGTGATGATGTTTTCTTCCGTCCAACACTAAAATATAAAAAAACACAGAACTAGAGTTTGTTGTTGCTGTAATATTGATTGATAAAGTCTTTTAGTACTGAACAGGACTGTGTGTTGAATGGGGCCAGCTGAGGGGGACGATCTGATTAGGATTCTTCCTGGACGACGAAACAAAGTGGTCAAAGAAATGCAAATGGTTGTAATGCTTATACAGTTTGGTCAACCCTAAACCTCAGCAACAAAGCTCTGTTGAGTTTAAGATTGAGAATACTACAGACCTTATGGAGATTGTTATCTGTCTAATTCACATGCAGAAGATAGCTTTGATATGAAAAGTCACTCATCTTATAGCACCAAACTCATAAACTGGTCTACAGCCACAGAAAGATTCCCTGGTCACTGGAAAACAGCTCTGATTACCCCCCAATTTCAAGTCAGATGCAGCTAAACTGGCTACAAATTACCGGCCAATTTCCATACTTCAAATGTTCTCCAAAGTCCTAGAAAAGGTTGTAGCACACCAATTAATGGCATACTTGGAGGACAATAATCTCTTGCACACAAATCAACTTGGCTTCCTCTCTGCAGCTGCTGGTTTTGACATCCATCTTCTGCAGTGTACCATTCTCAAACAGTTTATCAAAAAATTTCCAGTAACAACAGGTGTTTTTGTTGTTCTAAACCACACACAACTCACAGCGGCAAAGGGGAAGTGAAAGAAGATGAGTCAGACACACACAGTGCCTCTGCAGTCATTTGTGGACATCATCAGAGAGAACGCTGCTTTCTGAGGGGAGTTCTGCGTTTCATACCTTTCTTTGCTAAATCCTAAGAAGAAGAATGGACATAAAGATGTTCATTATTCTCATTCATAGTTTGTAGTTTATTTCCTCTTGGGTGATTTAACGTTGCATCATTTTATTAATTTGATATCTACTTTGCCTTGTGCACGAAGTTGAACATTTATCCCCCCGGAGCCTCTCCTCCGCTGCCTGCTTGCATTCACTGACACAGCGCGCACCAACAGAGGTTTTCCGTGTCTTGTGAAGTGACGAGCCTCCGCAGAGAGAAACGTGAACCGTGACACCGGCACCCGGTGTCTCCCTGCGGGCGCAGGAGGGAGACGGTAACGCTTCTCTCTGAAGGAGCTGCAGCATTTATTTCTGCACAAACGTCCACTGAACATTCACTAGATATTCTCAGAGCTAAACTAACTCTTCTGCAGTGTGTAGTCAGCGCACGTTCACGTCTAGAGGTGGAGCGACTACGCGAGAACGCGCGCTCTGTCTGAGTGAAGGCGAGCAGGCAGAGGAGACGAGGCTCCTGGCATACGCGAGCGCGCATACGCGAGCCCGCATGTGTGCTGACCTGCTACATTTATACGCTTACAAAGTTACAAACAGTCCCTTTAAGTTATTTAGTTGAAAGGTAATTTGTTCATTTTCCAGATAAGTTACTGATAACTCAAAGCAGAAATCTGCTCTCACTCCAGCTTTTCATATTAAAAGCTATGCAGAGGAAGTTCACATGGAGGGGATGCACAGATTCACATGGCCTTGTGAATCTGGGTGGGGTGATGAAACAGTTCATACTGTGGTGAGACACCGCACACCTTTCAGAAGCATCACCAGCCTAAACAGGAAGTTGAACAATGAGACTATCAGCACTTCACATATGCACAGATATTATTTTTATAATCCTCACTGCCCACATGTTACCAACAGTTTTATGTGACTTCATAGTACTCACAAGAAGATGAAACCATGATGAAATGACTGGTTATTGGACTTTCCACCATAATGTTAGGCTAAATTAGAAGTGTGTAAATCACTGTGTTGCTAATAACCCTTCCTAAAGTGTTTAAGGAAACAGTCTCACATGTCATAGTCAGGGTCATTCTGAAGAGGGCTCCATTGGAAAAACTTCAGCAAACCTATGAAGGATTTCTTTTTTTATCAGAGTTCAAATATGAGGAAAATATGAATTGTTATAATGTAAATCAAGCTGACTTTGCCATTTCATTTTCTAAGATATTGTACAGTAAAATAACTTCAAATAGGACATGGCTATAGCCGGGGTCATCCCGAACAAGATTACAGTGAACATTTCAGCAAAATTTTTGAGAAAATTCATGAAAATGTGTATGTGTGTGGTTGAGAGTGGACACAATGAAGTTTAACTATTAGGGCTGTTAAAGTTAACGTGTGGTAACACGTTAATGCTAATTTGTTTTAAAGCCACTAATTTTTTTAATGCATTAATGCAATTTAATCTTCCGGAGGTTGTTAGCGGGCTCAGTTTTAAAACTAGAGTGAAGATACTGGTATCATATGAAACTAAAAAAACTAAGGAATCCAGTGGAAACATGTGATACTAGCTTGTCGCTCCAAATTTACGCAAAATTTTGGAGAGGAAAAACTGGCATGGTCATTTTCAAAGGGGTCCCTTGACCTCTGACCTCAAGATATGTGAATGAAAATGGGTTCTATGGGTACCCACGAGTCTCCCCTTTACAGACATGCCCACTTTATGATAATCACATGCAGTTTGGGGCAAGTCATAGTCAAGTCAGCACACTGACACACTGACAACTGTTGTTGCCTGTTGGGCTGCAGTTTGCCATGTTATGATTTGAGAATATTTTTTATGCTACATGCAGTACCTGTGAGGGTTTCTGGACAATATTTGTCATTGTTTTGTGTTGTTAATTGATTTCCAATAATAAATATATACATACATTTGCATAAAGCAGCATATTTGCTTGTCCAACTCCACTTTTGCTAGTTTAACGGCGCATAATCTGGGCGCAGAGTAAGGCGCAAGGGGCAAAGGGGTTGTATTTAGTCTCTTAATTAATCATAGGTGTGATTTGGGCATGACAGGAATTCAACCAATCAGTGTCATCTCCCATTCCCCTTAAAAGCCAGGTGCGCCTGCACATTGGGGCATTGAAAGGCGGATTCGACAAATTGGAGCACAGTGAAAGTGGTCCTCGGCTGGTGGACCCTCTGCTTCCACCGTCTCCCAATCCTCTGTCCCATCAACAAATCCATTTGACTGCATATGAGCAAATGTACCAATAACCTATTTAAAGGGACTATTTGTAACTTTCAGAAATGCTTGTTAACAGCGACACCTGTGGCCGTTAAGTCAACGAAAGTCAGCGTCGGGCTCGCGCTTGCTCGCTCTAAATAGACATGAACAAGCATCACTCAAATCAGTGAGGCGACACACGTCAGCTAAAACCACAATATCACTCTATATTTCACCTGTTTGGTAGTAATGTTAGCTGACCAGACGAAGGTCTGGTTGATTCCATGAATCAGTGCGGATCCTAGTGTTGGCTTTTCCTGCTTCAGCCTCCAGTGCTGAAGCAGGAAAAGCGGGTCGGTGCCGGAGCTGAAGCAGAAAGAGAAACGTTATCGTCTCCCAACTGCGCCTGCAGGGGAGACACCGGAGTTTTGGTCGGAAACGATAACGTTTCTCGCGGCGGAGCCCTGTCACTTCACAAGACATGGAGAACCTCTGTTGGTCTGGAGGAGCTGCAGCAGTTATTTCTGCACAAACAACCACTGTACATTCACTAGATATTCTCAGAGCTAAAGTAACTCTTCTGCGGTGTGGAGTGAGCGCGCGTGAACGTGAGGTGGAGCGAGAACGCGTGCGTTGTGTGAGTGAAGACAAGCAGGCAGAGGAGCTGTCTTAACAGCGTAGTCACACGCGAGCGCGCGGTAGATTTATACGTGTAAGAAGTTACAAACAGTCCCTTTAACCGGTGCAGGTAGCACGAGCGGGGAGGGGGGGTTGGGCAAAATTCATCATATGATAATAAACACTAGGCTAAATATGATAAACATGTATTGATAAATAATGAAAACTGTACCGCTTTCCCATGGAGGGCTCGTACCGGCTGAGAGGAATCTCCGCAGCTTCATTACGCGCAGGCTTTCAGCCGGTTACTGCTGGAGAGGCGGTGCGTAAAGCGGATCCATCAGCCGGAAAACGCCGCCGTTTAGAGGGAGCGGGCCGCACACTTTGGAGCAGCCTATGACTACACTCTCACACACACAGAGGGATGAGGAGAGGAGACAACACAGAGGTGTGTGTGTGCACCCTGATCTCTCTGGTCAAGGAGGAGCGCTGAGAGCTGCTGCAGGCTGAACAATACAGGATGCCCAATGATGAGAGCATTACTTCATTCTGAACTGTCTCCTGCCGTTTTTGTCAAAATTGCGAGGTAAGGGCTGGGTAAAGCAACAAAGTAGTAAGGTAGAATGGGAGACGGAAGTCCCCCTGGAATTCCATTCTCACAACACTCTGCGTTTGTCAGATTATTATCATAGGATTGGTCCATGGGTGACATGTGACATGGGTGGCACGTTAACTTTGAACCAACCCTGTCGGAATGGATGTATAAAGAGAGGAGCAGACGCCCAACACTTCAGTGTTTTTTTTTTTTGTTTGTTTGTTTTTTTAAGTTTTCTTTCTTTCTTTATTTATTTGTTTGTTTATTTATTTACTTTTTTTCTTTCTTTCTTTTTTCTTTCTTTAATTTATTTTTATCTCCATTTTGTTGTATCCATATTTCATTTTATTTTATGTTGTTATGAGGAAAAGGAAGAAAAAAAAACCTCCTCAAAAAACTCCTTTTCTGGCACCAACTCTGCACCAACTGTTAAGCTGCATCTCATTTCATAATTTTTCGTCTCCTCGTCTCCTCGTCTCCTCGATCCTCCAGCTGTGACCCGGAAATCGATCTCAGTCCTCCATCTTGAAGGACGTCTCAATTCATAAAATGCGCATCGAGGAGCGAGGATCGAGGATCGAGGAGGCTTGCTGGAGGAGCTATGAGCGAGGATACACCAGTGTATCCTCCAGCGTCTCCTCCGCGGAAGTTTATCACCGACCGACACGCCCCCTTATTGGATATCAGTTATTGATTGGACGCTGCGCCGATCAGACTGATCTGATACATCAACATCACTGAGTTTCATACCGGAGTAAAGACAGATCACAGATTAAAAGATATTATAGTTTAGTTGTCTTCTGATTCACCATTTAGTTATAATCTGTGTTAACTGTAGTTGTGAATAACAGACGGATCATGTTGATGGTGAAGTGATCCAGCAGCAGGAGGACCTGCAGCATCTCTGCTTCACACACCGTCACTGAAGGAGTCAGACAGGGAGAGGGGTTTATAAAACCTGACAACGAACGGACCTCAGTCAACTTTCTTCATTTATTAGAAAGAGTTTTCTTTTGATGATCTGTTATTTCACTCATTAACTTTTATTAAGTATCCAGTTAAAGTCAGAGAGAGAAGAGAGTCTGTCTTTTATACCTTTTACATCATTTATCCTCATTTCCATTCAGTCACATGAGGCTGATAATTCCTGAGTAGATAGATAGATAGATAGATAGATAGTTA